>CAUYLG010032302.1:32500-149128 GCA_963573385.1 Cacajao melanocephalus
TAATATCCAATATGGCTATCTCCAACTTGCTGGAACATCCAGTTATTCCCTCTGACACATATTTTTTCATACTCTAGTTACAAAGTTGGTTAGAGTTTGAAGACCCAACCCATCTCCCCTGCCCCGTGAATGCTGTTAATTTTTATGTAGTTTTCAAAACAGATTTTTTTTAAGTATCTTACATACTGTGTTGTAGCAGAAATTCCTGTTTCCTCTGAATGTTCCAACTTTATAGACAAAACAAAAAAAAATCATTGCAAAAAGTACAGCAGGTGCCAGAGCCCATGTCTGGAGAAGAGTCGTGAAGGTGAATGCTAGTTAGATGAGAGAGTGGATTGGGCCCCTTCAGTTTCCTTCTTGTGCCAGCTAGGTCCCTGTTCCAAGGCCTGGCTTCTCTAACTTGTGTTCTAAGAAGAAAAGGGAAATGTAGCTTTTCCAAGAACTTGGTAGTGCACACCAGGAAAAAATATAAGAACAGATCTTTTTAAATAGTGGAAACACCCTCACTCCCACACTTCTGACAGTTAGGGTTGGATATTTAATTTGATAGTTACTCTTTTTTTTCCATAGAAGAAAGGCCAGGCTAACCCAAGTTGCCTATTTTTAATGTGTTAATGCATCTTATTTTCTCTTCAAAGTGAAAAAGGCCAGAAACTAGCAGATAGAATTGGAACCCATTGACGTAGTTCTCTTATAAGCAGTTTTTGCAAACGCCTCTGTGACGTTTTCATTCAAGTGGATATGTTGGACAAATAGGGAACAGTTTTAGTTTACGTGAACAATATGAGACTTCCAGGTGGTGGATGTCCTTTTTTAAGAAATGTTAATGATGTATCTGATAACATTATACAAAGATGTGTCTCCCATGAAAGAACATTCAGCTATTTCCCTGGAATGGATGGGGAAGAAATGAGCAAAGGAGTGTTGTTCTGTATGGGTATCTCTATCCTTATTCCAAGGTGAATAAATAAAGTTGTATTTGCCTAAACCTATCCTTGGTCAGTCTATTTTCAGTCACACTGGGGAAGCGGAGGAATACAGACGTGTATTTTCCCATCCCACTTCTCCATCCACACAAGCAGGGAGGTAGAACCAAAGTTTCTTTACTTTCAGAATTTTCAGCTTCAAATAGCATTTGTTGAAAACTTTGAGATTACACATGGGGGGTCTATGAAAATGCCTTGAGATCAAGATAATATGATTTTCTAACTTAACTATGATAAAAATAACATTCAAAGGGGAAGAAAATGGAGGGCGGGTAAAAGAAGGAATATCTGCTTTTAGTTCCCTATGCTAATGCTCTGGTGTCTGGTGTTCATTTTCAGTGCCTAATACAGAGCCAACTGCGCTCAATAAATATTAATTGTAAATACAACCTTGAGTGCGTAGCTAGAATAATGTGGTGTCATTTTACCCAGAAATAAACAAATTGTCTGGAGGAAGAGAAAGCAAGAAAATGGCTTAACAGGCTGGAAGAATGGGTCAGAAATGGAAGACGGAGCCACATGTAGTTTAATCAAATGGGGATGAGGTGACAAGGTGACCACAGTTTCCAAATATCAGAAGATATAAATGCCAAAGCGGGGAGGGAACTGTGCAATTCATTATGTGGTGGTTGACTATGGTTACTGGTGAGAAACACATAGTTAGTTCTTACAGTTTTCTGTTAATTTATTCACATAAGACACCACCAATAAGACATTAGAAAATACTTTGGGCATCTAACAGCCCACAGTGAAAACGGTGGTACAGTCAGGACCTCATGGTCTCTCCCCTGACCACTTAGTGCTCTTCTACCTTCCAGATTCCTGTCTCCATTCCTTCTTCTCACTGCTTTGTTCACCTTGAGTTTCCTTCACTGTCTTTAGGTCCCCCTTCCTCCCTCTCTTTTCCTATGTGTCTACTCTACAAATAATGGGCCTTTTTATTTTTGAAACTATTCTCTTTTTTAAAAGTTATTTATTTAAAGAGAGAGGGCCTCACTCTCTTGCCCAGGCTGGCACGCAGTGGCACTCTCACAGCTCACTGTAGCTTCAAATTTCTAGGCTCCAGCAATCCTCCCACCTCAGCCTCCAAAGCAGCTGGGGCTACAGGCATGCACCACCACACCTGGCTGATTTATTGTTTTGATTTACTGTAGAGGTGGGATCTTATGTTGATCAGGCTGGTCTCCAACTCCCAGCCTCCCAAAGTGCTGAGATCATAGGCGTGAGCCACCACACCCAGCCCTATTTTCCTCTTTTTATCTTAACAACTTTCTTAATCAGGTCACACCTGCCTTCTTAAAATCCCATGAAGGCCCTTTTGTGAAGCGTCTCCTAAATCAGGAGCAAGACACCTGCTCCCCTTGTTTTCTCTGAACAAAAGTCACAGCAATGTGTGGCCCTGAGGCCAGTGAGTCTGGTGTGACTTGCCACCCCTTAGTTGCTCTGGCAGTGCAGAGCTGGGGACAACTGAGGTGCAGGAGACATAGGCTCAGTCCAGACCTACTGCTGACCTGGAAAAGATGAACACAGGCAGTTTACATTATAATAAAAGATTCTACCCTACTTTCCTCAAACACTTCAGTCTCACTCACCAAATCGCTTAAGAGGAATTGGTGATGATAACGTAGATTGAGGGTAAAAGAAAAGGAAGGAACATTCCATGTAAACGTGTGATTACAGCTGAAAATGGGCAAAATATGACCCTGATGAGGCTTCATGTCCAGTAAATCAGTAGCATATACTCTCTTTGATATACAGTCACTTCCCAATTACTTGGAGATAATACCATTTATCTAGGGAGTTCTTGCTTTCCACCTCCCTCTGACATTATTATTATTAATGTAAATGATTCCTGGCAATTCGCAACATTGAGTCATGGCTTTCTGGACTTGGAAAGGAAACACATTTCTCTTTTGTTTCTTTCTTTAAAAACTAACAAAAGAAATGAACAACAAAATCAGCCTCTGACAACGCCCAAATGCTGTTCAGCTTAGTGGCTTCAAAATTACCTGGGCTGATTAGGCATGATGGTGGGTGACTGACCCAGCTACTTGGGAGACTGAGGTGGGAGGATCATGAGTTTGAACCCAGCCCCGAGAAAAAGAGTGAGACCCCTGTTCCAAAAAAAAAAAAAAGAAAAGAAATTACTTGGTTCGTTTTTTAAAACCAGATTTTGGTGCCCTGGAAAAACTGACTTCCAGAATCAAAACCTCTAAGGAGATGTTTGTGAACAAGGCCTATCTTTGTCCTCCTGAGGCTCATATGCTGATGAGAGAAGAAGATAAACATGTAATTCAATAATTAATTATTATAAGTGCTAAAAAGAAACCTAAAGCAGGATTAGAGAATAAGAAGTGATGGGCTTGAGGGTGATACTATTTAATTTGGGAAGCCCAGGAAGACCACTCCAAGAAAGTGACATTTAAGAAGAAACCTGAATGATATAGAGTGGGACACATGAACATCTCAGGAGAAGGAGCAAGTATGAAGGCTCCAACATGAGGACAAGCTGGAGGGCTTAGTTGCTGTTGGGGGTATGCATAAGAAAAGTGGTAGAGATGAGATCACGCTAAGCAGGAGGCAGGTTGTGACATTTTTGTTTCTTTCTAAGCAACACATACAGTTACCTTTAGGGTCCACAGATGGCGATAGCCGTCACCATCCTTGTTTATCTTTGTGCTTATTGGAGACCTAAACCTATCTGATAAAGGGTTGGGGTGGGCCTGTAGTCAGCAGGGAGCAGAGGGCAGTGGCTGCAAAGCTTTCCAAATCGGTTCAGTTAATAACTCACCTATCAGAGGCTCTGAACTTTAGGGAAAATTCTCAGGAGGAACAACACGCAAATGAGGGCAAGGATATACCAAAAAATGAAAAAGAGGCAATGAAAGGGAGAACCACTCCTCTCAGAGGCGACTCCACAAGGACAGACACAGGTGCCAGAACCAACATCGCCTGGCTGGGAAGAAACACACTCGAATTTTGCTGAAACATAAGATATAAGCCAATGCATTTTTCTTCCAGAGGCAGGGACAGTTTCATAAGGATAGCCTGCCTTTCTTTCTTTCTTTTTTTCTTTCTTGCTTTCTTTTTTCTTTCTTTCTTTTCTTTCTTTCTTTTTCTTTCTTTCTTTTTTCTTTCTTCTTTCTGTCTTTCTTTCTCTTCTTTCCTTCTTCTTCTGTCTTTCTCTTTCTTCTTTCTTTCTTTCTTTCTTTCTTTCTTTCTTTCTTTCTTTCTTTCTTTTTCTTCTTTCCTTCTTTCTCTTTTCTTTTTGAGACAGAGTCTGTCTGTCTCATCCAGGTTGAAGTGCAGTGACACAATCTCAGCTCACTGCAACTTTCGCCTTCCAGGTTCAAGTGATTCTCCTGCCTCAGCCTCCCGAATAGCTGAGATTACAGGCACACACCACCATGCCTGGTTAATTTTTGTATTTTTAGTAGAGATGGGGTTTCATCATGTTGGCCAAGCTGATCTTGAACTCCTCCTGACCTCAGGTGATCTGCCCACCTCAACCTTCCAAAATGTGCAGGGATTACAGGCGTGAGCCACTGCACCTGGCAAGAATAGCCTTTCTTACAAGACTGGTGGTGGCTTGACTTTATTTATTTATTTACTTATTGTGTGCAAAAAGTAAATAAATAAATCATTGACTCTTTGTCAACATTGTCTTTGACAAAAAGAAAGAATTTTGTATTCCCAATTAAACTTGTTGCAAACTCTTGTTTTAGATGGCGTATACTGTTATTTAAAATCTGTCTTTCAAAGGTGTGATGAAGGATAGAGAGTCTGCAAAAACCCAACAGTAGCCTTTTACAATTTCCCGTATTACAATTTTGCATTTTGCTGACAAAGTCACAGTCAGTAAAATTAAGGCAGGTGCAAACCACCAATTTTTAATGGCAAGTAATCTATTCTTTTTGCTCTGTTAGCAAAGACTTTGCAAAATGTTAGCAAGATATTTTCTACTGTTCTGCTATGTAATATGTTCTTCATAAAGCAAGTGTAAGTTAATAACTATCGCTGAGTTTTGTGGAACCAATTTGAATGAGAGGAATACACACACACGTATGCACGCAAATATACATACATTTATACACACCAGTGTAAACATACATATACAAATATAAGCAAACATACATATATACGTATGCATGCATATGCTATATATATATATATATATATATATATATATATATTTTCACATCAGTTATGACCTACCTACTTCCATGATATGTTGTTTGTTTTGTTTCTTTCTTGAGAAAGCATCTTGCAATGTTGCCCAGGCTATTCTCAAACTCCTGAGCTAAGGTAATACTCCTGCACTTCTGTAACATGTTTTCCCCTTTCCTCTATCACATTTATCACAACCAAGACCTCACATAGAAATCTTACCAGTCTCTCCCCTGTGTTTCATTTCCAAACACAGAATTTAGCTTCTTATCATCTCCAACTACATACACCTAACAGACCAGTCTTCTCCAAGTTAAACTTTTAAAAGTAGGTGAATTCAGAAATCTTCATTGGCAGCTCAGTGGTTGTGTTCGTTTATTCCATCTGCTATAACAAAATGCATTAGACTAAGTTATAAGCAGAAATGTATTGCTCCACAGTTCTGGAGGCTTGGAAGTCCCGGATCAAGGCATCAGCAGGTTGAGTGTCTGGCAAGGGCTCACTCTGCGTCATGGATGATACTTTCTGTGTGACCTCTCATGCTGGAAGGTGCAAACACTCTCCCTTCAGCCTCTTTTCTAAGGCACAAATCCCACTTATGAAGGCAAAGCCCTCATGACTAAATTACTTCTTTTTTTTTCTTTTTTTTTACATGGAGTTTTGCTCTTGGTGCTCAGGGTAGAGTACAATGGCACGATGTCAGCTAACTGCAACCTCTGCCTCCCAGGTTCAAGCGATTCTTCCACCTCACCCTCCTGAGTAGTGGGGACTACAGACACATGCCACCACGCCAGACTAATTTTTGTATTTTTAGTAGAGACGGAGTTTCACCATGTTGGCCAGGCTGGTCTCAAACCCCTGACCTCAGTTGATCCACCCGCCTCGGCCTCCCAAAGTGCTGGGATTACAGGTGTGAGCCTCTGTATGCAGCCATGACTTAATTACTTCTTACAAGGCCCAACCACCTAATACTGTCACATTGAGAATTAGGTTTCAACACATGAATTTTGAAAGGATACAAACATTCCAGCCATAGCAGCAGTCTTCAGAATAAAGGCTACAAGTCAGTGTCTGGATTTAATGTTCCTCCTCCCTTCCTTCCACCTCTATGTTCCACTACTATCCTTACAAACTTCCTTACCAGCCTTACTTAATAACTTACAATTCCTACAAATTATCTTTTTTCTTCTTGTGCCTTTGCCCACACCTTCACCATTAGAGTGCTTTTGATGGTCCTCTCCAGCGAGAAGAGTCCCCATTGACTCAACAACCCCACTTCCTCCTCTTCTGCAGCACAGACAACATTGTTCCATTCTCCGAGCTCTTCGCCATTGTGCCATGCTGCTTCTCCAGCATCATGGGCAGCTGGAGAATGAAGAGTTGGAGTGGGGAATTAGGTCACTTCCCAGTCTGCTGAACTGTATGAACTTGGACAAAAGTACCTAACCTCTTTTTGTCTCAAATCATTTTTGGGAGTAGATGAGAATATACAAGGAATTAAACATGAATTCATGGTAAACATTTTACGTATTTATTCTTTGTATCTCTAATCACATTGTAAGCACTCCTATCTTTCATCTTCCTATACTTTCTGGTATAGTGCCTTGGGATTCAGGGAGCAAATGCTCTATTGCCTCCATTGCTATCCATTCTGCAAGTTGTTTTTGCACATGCACAGATAATGACAAATACCTCACCACTGCTGCCTATCCAGCAAACATTGGAAGGTGCTATTTATTGGCTATAAGATGCTTCAGAGGCTGAGTGTGGTGGCTCACACCTTAATCTCAGCACTTTGGGTGGTTGAGACAAGAGGATCCCTTGAGGCCAGAAGTTCGAGACCAGTGTGGGCAACATAGTGAGACCTCATCTCTACAAAAAAATAGAAAAAAATTAGCCAGGTGTAATGGCAGGCAACTGTAGTCCCAGCTACTCAGGAGGCTGAAGTGGGAGGATCACTTGAGCCCAGGAGGTAGGGGCTGCAGTGAGCTGTGATTGCACCATAGCACTTCAGCCTGGGTGATAGAGTGAGACCCTGTGTGAAAAAAAAAGCCTCAGATTTCAAACGTCAAAATCCAAAAGATCTGTCACATAATAAGTGAAATATACTATTTCATTATTTTAAATGAGATTCATTCGGGCCTTCTGCGGTGGCTCACACCTGTAATCCCAGCACTTTGGGAGGCCGATGCAGGCAGATTACTTGAGGCAAGGAGTTCCAGACCAGCCTGGTCAACATGGCAAAAACTTGTCTCTTTAAAAAATACAAAAAGAAAAAAAAAACCAGGCCTGGTGGTACATACCTGTAATTCTAGCTACTCGAGGGGCTGAGGCATGAGAATCGCTTGAATCCAGGAGGAAGAGATCGCACCACTGCACTCCAGCCTGGGTGACAGAGTGAGACTGTGTCTTTTTTTTTAAAAAAAAAAAAGAGATTCACACAAGTTAAGTCACTTTCTTGTCATTATAATAACAAGCAGGAAAACCTCATATTGTCCCAAGACTGCTTTTGAAGCTTTATTCTTATGTAGCATACTACCCCTCCGTAGTTGAATGCCTTTCAACTGCTTGAAATCAGTAAAATCTGCAGCAGCTTTAAGATTTCAGTAAAGGAGCAGTTTTCAAAGGGGTTACCTTCTCTGAGTAATCTTATGGCCTATCCATGTTCCCCAGGACTTAGCATCAGGACCTCTAAGGCAAGTTCCTCGTTAGCAAGTTGTTAATCCTTCGGTGGCATCCAGAGAGAAAGATAATTTCTGAGAACTACAGCCTCAGGTCCACATCTGGCAATGGAGAAGGAGTGTGTGGAAAAGAATAGAGTTAGTTCATCCACACATCTGCTCCCCCAGCTGGTATCAGTCCCTATATATTCACTAGACTCAATGCTCCATGATAGACAAGATAGTTGGAAGTCTTTGGGTTGGTCAGTTAGTGTCTTCTTTATCTAGAGGTATTAGTAGCTTGCATAGTAGCTGACGAGCCTAGCTTTGGACCTAGCCAAAGAACTGATGAACTGCTTACTGGCTCTAGGACCCTGGACAAGGAGCTCAACCTTTCCATGTTTAGTTTTCTCATCTGTAAACATATGAAAAATGATATTGACTTCTTCATATATATGTTGTGGGGATCAAATGAAATAATGCATACACAGTACTTAGCAGAATGCCTGGCTCATAGTAAGTACCCAATAATTGATAGCTGTTATAATTGTTACCGCATTTAAAAAATCTAAATACAAAGACAAGCAGAAAGATAATTCAGGAGTGAAAATGGCTCTACTATTCCTTCTATTTCCTTTTCTGATTCCCTGGAATCCCTGGACATTGATGGAAAATGATAGCAGCCATATTTTGTAAAATGCAATCTAATTTGCATTTGCTGGGCTTTCAAATCCCCAATGCTCTCCTTTTTGCTTACAAAGTGTCTACTTCTATACAAGTAAGTAGATCAGTTTTTATTATGGATATTATGGATTTTTTGTTCTTAGTAATCATTTTAATTTGGGAATTCACAAAAGCTTAACTATTGTGGGTTGAATATTCATTTAGTGATCCTGCGATTGTGAATATGTTTGATGAAAATAAACTGGCAAACATGAACCACTAAGACTGTCCTGTTTGCATCTTTATACTAAACTATCAGTCTGAATCAATTGTGCATGTTGGTTTTATTTTTTTTCTCCATGGAGATCAATGACATTTTTTTCACATTTCACATTGTCAGCAAAACTTTTAGAAAACAAAAAATATGAGGCTTATTCATCGAATTACTAAAGATCAGGAAAGGCTGTGAAAAGTTGTTTGTTTTTTGTTGTTGTTGTTGTTGTTTTTTAACTTGCTACGCCTCTATGGGACAGAAGTGCATAGAGTGTGAAAAGCAAAATAGTGGACATGTATTGACTGCTAAGTGATGGATTGCATTATCTCAGTTAACCTTCATAACAAGCCTATGAGAAAGGCATTACACTTACTGTTATATTTTATTATTTTTATTTATTTTAAGCCTGTGTATATATTTTATTATTCATTTATATAGTTATACTTGTAATTAAAAGTGTACGGAAGAAAATATTGAGGCACAGGATGTTTTGTAAATTGCCTAAGGTCACACAGCTGGTAAATGTGAAGTTGAGGTTTTAACCCAGGTCATCTGACTCCAAAGCCTGTGCTCACAACTGCTTTCTTGTGCTGCAAACATTAAAGGTTATTCCAGCTTTAAAATAAGATTCTATGTCACTAACTCATTTAAATGGTATTCTTTATTTGTGTTTTAAAATATTTAGTGAAAAAATATAGTTATAATTTTGGGAGAACAGCTGTATGCTTCATTTTTCTTTTGTGGCATGGATAACTGAGAGCTCTTTATGAGTAAAAACATGCTCTTTATTCTTCCCTTGGAAGAAACCTGAGTAAGAGGCTCTTTGCAAAGCAATGAAGTAAGAAATGTATTATCCCCCAATTGGGTGAAATGCATGCCATTAGAAGGAATAGGATCCATAATCTAACTCATTCTCTCTCCATGGTAAAATATTCTTGTGCCTTAATGAAGGAAGAGAGAACATGAGAGTTCAATAAGAATCAAAGTTTGTCTTGTTGTGAAGTATCTTAATGGATTTTCACACCTGATTTCCATCTGTAGATGTAATCAGCAAGAATGGAAGAAGTCTGAGAAGAGAGCCCTTATGGCGTTCAAGGAAGCAATACTCTAGATATTTTAGTTATAGCTGAGGTTTACAAGAGCAAATCAATATTTTTCATCATTTCTACCAGGAGTATTAATCAATACAATCAATATGGCTACTTGAGAAACAATGTTTGGACACAAACATTGGAAAGAGAGAGTAGTGACTATTATATATTAACTAACTTCTGGACTTAGAAGCAGGAATGTCACAGTCAATGTGATTTATAGCCATTGTAATCATTACATGGTGTTTTGAGGCCAATTTGTGCAAGTGTGACAATTAAATGATACAAAATTGATTCCCTAAAACAACCCTGCTAGAAATGATAAACCCAAGCATTCTATAATTGTTGGAAACTCATATTGTTAATGCATTTTTCTTCCCAATTACTAACTAGTTACTTGTTTGTTCTATTTAAATAAACGAAATCCTTTTTTTTTTTTTGCCACTACCAGTTGAAAGAATTCGTTAAAAAATATTAACTGCTAAATTATGTGGCAAGGTGGAGACTATAATTGCCACAAATGTGAGTGAGACATAACCCATAATTTCACGGAATTTACAAGTTGGTGAAGTGATGTCAATGGGTGGAGCCAGAATTCAAATCAATTGTGTGGGGGCTAAGTTAGATGCTCTTAAACACTAACTAAGAGTTCTTTCTACATCCATTAAAAACAGAATTCTCCATCTCACTCCCTCCTTTAAGTCTCCTGAATCTCCTGTGAGTTTACTATTATAATAATCTTCTTTAATGGGCTATTTTTCTGCTTATACTAGCTCTGAGAACCTTACTCTAAGATTTATCTATTCATGTCAATATTTTGAAGGTGTTTACTGCCTGGCATGTATTTATGAACTTGCCACTTAAGAACTGCAGAGACCTCATATTACAAAAATACATGGAAACCAATCAGAGTGAGGATGGCCAGACTTCGCCAAAACTTAGGAGTCATGATGCAGCAGCCCTGTCTTTCCCGAGGCTGCTGCTTTTCCCCGCTGGGCTTCTGCTCTATGCTCTCTCTGAACCAGCTTCCTCTAAAAAAGCATTGTTTCTGTTACCCCATAATTTTGGTTTCCGTATGACTTTATGTTATCATTTCAGTGGACATATGTTATGTTTTGGTCACCAAGAATCTTTTAAACAGACTTCTTATGTTTGGGGAGTTTCCCACTATGGGATCTACCTACTCAGTGGAAGCTAGAACTCTATTTCCCTGCCTCCAGTTAGAATGTAGGCTTTACCCAACAGAGCTATTCTCCTGAAATTGTTTTATTCAGAAGGGAAAAACATGAAGAACCAGATGCAGTTGCTTCATAGAATCCACATTCTCATGAGCGTGGCAGAGCTCAGAGGAGAGATATCAGGCATTCTGAAGCAGTAATGGCAAATGTCCCTGGGATGGTGATGATATGCACAAATGCAGCGGCCAGTGTGTGACCAGCCATGCCTGTACCCAGAAGAACCTCTACTGGTTAGGCTCAGTGCACGATTTGGGAATTGTTCTTGGATATAATATGATAAGCCTCCTGAAGCCTCTGAGTTTCCTAATATGTTGTGATACACTCTTTTTCTACTTAAACAAGCTTAAGTTGGCTATGCTACTTGCAAGCAAGATCGTTGGTGATTTTAGATTTAAACTTCAAAGCTATGATTTTCAACAGGTTTAGAATTTAGAAATATCAAGTACAATGAATCATATCAATTGGTAGGCAAACTCTGATGTGATAAAGCAGACAGGTCAATTTGAATGTATGATTATCAGAAAAGTGAGTGAGGATGAGTGTGAGAACTGAGAAGAAATGTGGCTTAGTGCTTAACAATTCAGGACTTGAAATTAAAAAAGGTTGGATTTGAGTTCAAGGTCCATCACTTATTGACAGATTTGGATCTTGATGCAGTTATTTAGTCATTTGGATTTTCGTTTATGATCTGTAAATAGGGATAGCAAAATCGTATATATTTTTTGGCACATGAAGAATGCTCAAAAAATGTAAGCTGTCCTTAGAGTACCACAAACAGGTATTTACATTTATATTTATGATGTGTTAATAATTATTATGTATTGGTTTATTATCCAGGAATATTAATGGAGGCAATATGATCCAGATCATCACTGGTTCCTTGTGTTTTACTAGCCGGGTTAGTCAAACAAAATACCTGATGCAACAAAGAACTCTAAAATCTCAGAGGTAGGCTTAACATATTTCCAGTTTATTTAATACTTAGGAAACAGTCTACTCATTATTGCTCACTTATCATCCATGTGCAACTAAGGGGCCTAGATCCTTCTGCGTTTTATCTCTTCCTTTCTTTAGGTTCTTGGAGTTCCCTCCATTTAGACAAAGAACGGCAAAGGAGAACAGATGGCTGTGTGTAGGAGGCCAGGCCTGGGAGTGGCATGTGCCACTCTGCCCACAATCTATTGAATAGAATTTGCTCTCATATAACTGTATTTAAGTGCAAAGAATGCTTGAATATGTTGTATAATCTTGTGCCCAGAAAGAAATGAGATACAATTTAGTGAACAACTAACTTATCCTCACCACTGTATTTCACTTTTTTGGTCTTGATAAATAGAACTGAGTTCCAAAATTGGGATGGAGCAGCATCCAGCATTTTGCTTAGAATTTTTTGCCATCTGAATCTTTTGTGAGATTCTTAGTGGGTTTCATTTAGACAATGAGTGTAAATCCCAACCCAAAGTATATATATATATGAGAAGAGATAATTCTCAGTTCTTGCTCATTCTGAATAAATATGATAGCTGGATTTGGCTGCTGTCATATACTGGAGAGGATCTTTGTGTTAAAATGAACAGAAAGAAACCCAGATTCTGCTTATTTAGGTATGAATAATATTAACAACCAGAAATATAAATCTTCTTGGCTGGGCACAGTACCTCATGCCTGTACTCCCAACACTTGGGGAGGTTGAGGCGAGCAGATTACCTGAGGTCAGGAGTTTGAGACCAGCCTGACCAATATGGTGAAATGCTGACTCTACTAAAGAAATATAAAAATTAGCTGGGCATGGTGGCTAGCGCCTGCAGTCCCAGCTACTTGAAGGCTGAGGCAGAAGAATCATTTGAACACTGGAGACAGAGGTTTCAGTGAGCCAAGACTGTGCTGCCACTGCACTCCAGTCTGGGTGACAGAGCGAGACTCCATCTCAAAAAAAAAAAAAAGAAAAAGAAAAGAAAAGAAAAATGAAACTTCATATTTGGAAGTTTCATTTTTAGATGAGATTGATTAACCTAACAGAAGCAAACTGGTTTAATCTACCTCAGCTTACTGGATTGGGATTACTTTTTGACCTTGTAAATTGTGCAGATGCAAGGCCTATGAATAATCAACATACACTGAATAATAATATTTATCTCCAACTATATTACCATGGTCTTACATTTTAGCCTGTAAAATTTTATTCCAAAAAATAAAAAAAAAATGATTAAAGAAAATAATGAGAACAGAACGTCAATGCATTGCTGTTTAACTTTGAAATAATAAATGTTAATTCTCACGAAATCAACAGAAATGATACCAGTTACATATTTTTAGTAAAAGTGAAAAACACAGACTATGTATTCTCCATTCAAAGGTTAAATAACACAAAGCAATAATATAAGATCCAATTTATGATACCTTGTTGATCATCTGTTATTATTGCTCTGGATTTTGAGTGTTAATGTTTTGAACATCATTCATTTCTCTTCCAGTTATAGGAAACATAAAGGGACTTCTTTGAAGGTCATTATGTTGATGATGGAAGTTTATGATGGGATCAGAAGGACCTCAGGATGACAAACTTGCGGCATGACCATTCCCATGCTGACATCACTAATGAATAATGGTATTATTTTCTGCTATGTCTGTGCTTGACCTCAGAATCCTTTTTTTATCCAATCTCCAGCAGCATTCTCGACATATCAGAATTATCACTTGTGATAAAACCCTTTCATGATCTTTATAGTACATTTTTGTGGCCTCATTTAAAACAACTATTAGAAGGAATGGGAAGTGAAGAACATCCAAATACTAAGCTTCATTGTTCAAACTGGATGGATTTAAGCCTCCAGTCCTCAATAAGGGGTTGATCCCAGAATCCTTTGGATTCTTTGTGTCATCACCTAAGTTAGATTTAGATGGAGCTGAAAAGACTTCACTGGAGTTCAGGGATCTCCTCTGTACATGGTGGGTCTGGACCTTCTGCACATTCTGTACCAGCTGTGTGTCTTTAATTTGACTCCAGTGGTTTCTGTTTCTTTAGGGGAATAGCTAAGCTCCTCAGATTTGTGGATAATAACTAGTATCACAAGCAGACCCAGAAGCAAAAAAAATCAGTACAGCTTCATATTCTTGCGAGCAGGTTACCCTTCTTGTCATCACAAAGACATACTAAAACTGGGCTAACCATGGTTCACCTGGGAAAGCAACTCACATCAGCTGCACTGACCATTATTCCTGTCTATACTGAATGTCAAATTTCTCTTCTTATTGGTGATTGGAGTAGTTGAAATGTCAAGGCTGAAAGAGACCTTAAAGAACATTTAGTCAATAGGTAAAATATATTTCTTTAACCACAGAACTTTTGTTATAGGCAAAGTCATATAATAAATCCAAGTATGCAAGAGAGATTAATCCAGAAGTGGTGGAGTTGAAGCCAGGGAAGCAAAATCAAGCCCTACCTACGTGGAGTTCTTTCCTCTCTTCGAGCAGGCTCTTCCTTGGAAACGACTTTCCTAGATCTAAACGTTTTAGAGATAAGGAAGCAGCCTTTTATGCTATTTAATATTATTTTGAAAGTGTCTAAATTGTAATGGATGGAGACCACTATGACATATTGGTCTCTGACAAGTAATATATTAATAGCTCCTTTCTGAAAATAACATTGGAGATTGCTATGGTCTGCATGTTTGTGTTACTCCAAAATTCGTATGTTGAAATGCTAACCCACAAGGTGATGGTATTAATAGGTGGGGTCTTTGGGAAGTGATTATTAGATCATGAGGGCAGAGCCCTCATAAATAGGATTAGTGCCCTTATAAAAGAGGTCCTAGAGAGCTGCCATGTCCCTTTCACCATGGAGGACACAGTGAGAAGGTACCGTCTATGAACCAGGAAATGGGCCTGGTCTATAATGAATGTCAAAAATGCCAAATCTGCTGGTGCCCTAATCTTGGATTTCCCAGCCTTCAGAACTGTGAGAAATAAATTTCTGTTGTTTTTAAGTCACCCAGTTTATGATATTTTGTTATAGCAGCTTGACTACACTAAGACAGAGACTATGAGATAAGAACTAAAATAGAAAGGTTTAGAGGAGATAAAGGTATGTTGGAATGCTGGTAGCTTTCAAGGCAGATGGGTGAACAATTGCTCTATGTTATTATCATGGCCATTATTTGCCAGGAAGCAACATCAGCAAAGGACAGTGTTTGAGTCACAGATGGGGCAACTCCCTTGGAACAGACCACATTATGCAGCTGGTAAAGCCAAGAAGCCAAGTTGGCAATACTGACAGACTGGGCAAATCCCAGGATTATTATCTTGCCAGAAGCATTTATTTTGTATGTTCACTGAGTGATTGAATAACAGGTGCCAAAGCTGTTTCTTCAGCTCAGCATTTTCCAAACTGTTATTTGTGGTAGTCCTGCTGTTCACCAAAAATATTTGGCTCTCTCTCTTCAGAACACATGGTAGAATTAGCCTTCCTTTCTGACACTGAATTTGGCAAGGCAATAATATCGTTCACCTTGGCCAATGGGGTTGGCTAAAAAAAAAAAAAGAAGAAGAAGAATGTCACTTTTGGAGAAAGTTTTAAAAGTAGTGCATGATTTGCTGAATTTCTTTATCATTGTTGTAGGGATTGTGAAAAGAAAAAAAAGAAACTCACCTGGTTATCTGAGTGAATATAGTGAGTATAACCTTCCTCAGAATCACCACATGCCACGTTAAATATGTAGCATTAAGTGAAAAACAAATTTTACAAGCAAGTCACTGATACTTTGGGGCTTCTTGTTATTATGGCATGACCAAGCATATCCTGTCTACTATAATGTTGTGTTGGGTATTCGGTATAAAAATGGTCTGTGGTCAACTAAATTTGGGATATTCCAATTTAAACAATTTTTTTTTCTTCAAGATCTCTGGAAGGTTTCACTACACTAATGGGCACTGTGAATTTCCAGGAATGTGATATGCCAAATAGTGCTTCTCAAACTAATGTGATTCTAGCATTCTTTGTTTCTTCCAATGAAGCATCTCCTGATGGAATGCTACCTTATAAAAACTACATATAGGAGTTAGTGAGAAAAGGATACACATCATAATCAGCAAATGTATCTTTAAATAGGAAGTATGTTTGTCTATGTATTGTGTGTGTGTGTGTTTGTGCAAGAGAGAGAAGGAGTGAGAAAAAAAGAATGCAAAAAGAAAAAATTATCTTTTGTCTTAGATGTGTTTTCTGTCCTACTTGATTGGAGTGAAGAAAATATAATTTTAGTTCTAAATATGTAAATATTTTTACTGGCTTTGACACACTGAATTGGGTGGGAAGATTGTTATGATTATACCTGTTATTCAGTACTTTTGATATACGTTAGTGATTTCAGAGAGAACTACTCACTTTATGCTTCTTCTAAATATTTATACTTATATAAATTAAAATTCAGTGAAATAGCAGATTTAAAATTTAAAAATAGTCTTTCCTACTATAAAAATTTTGGTCGGTAAGATAGACCATGTCTAACTTCAGGAGCTCCGCAATGTTAGTATCATGAGGGACTTTTATATTTTGACTTAGAATAATAGTTTCCAGTCCCATCCAGGTCACTGCAAATGCCATTAATCCATTCTTTTTGGGGGCTGAGTAGTATTTCATCATATATACTAAAGTTTCTTTATCCACTCATTGATCAATGGGCATTTGGGTTGGTTCCATGATTTTGCAATTACGAATTGTGCTGCTATAAACATGCATGGACAAGTATCTTTTTCATATAATGAGTTCTTTTCCCCTGGGTGGATACCCAATAGTGGGATTCCTGGATCAAATGGTAGTTCCACTTTTAGTTATTTAAGGAATGTCCAATTCCTTAAATAACTAAAAGTTATTTTAGGAAGGGGTCTTTAGAGTTTTTGATGTAAACAATCATATTGTCAGCAAACTGTTCTCCATAGTGGCTGTACTAGCTACATTCCCACCAACAGTGTAAAAGTGTTCCCTGATCACTACATCCACACAAACATCTACTGTTTTTTTTTACTTTTTCATTATGGCCATTCTGGTAAAAGTAAGGTGGTATCAAATTGTGTTTGTTTGTTTCATTTTGTTTTGAGATGGAGTTTAGCTCTTGTCACCCAGGCTGGAGTGCAATGGCATGATCTCGGCTCACTACAACCTCCGCCTCCCAGGTTCAAGATTCTCCTGCCTCAGCCTCCCGAGTAGCTGGGATTACAGGCACACACCACCACACCCAGTTAATTTTGTATTTTTAGCAGAGATGGGGTTTCACCATGTGGACCAGGCTGATGTTGAACTCTTGACCTCAGGTAATCCTCTTGCCTCAGTCTCCCAAATTGCTGGGATTACAGGCATGAGCCACCATGCCCAGCCACATTGTGGTTTTGATTTGCATTTCCCTGAGCCTTTTTTCATATGTTTATTGGCCATTTTTATATCTTCTTTTGAGAATTATCTATTCATGTTCTTAGTCTACTTTTCTACAAGATTGTTTGTTTTTTTCTTACTGATTTGAGTTCGTCATAGATTCCTTTGTCAAATATAGATTGTGAAGATTTTTCTCCCACTCTGTGGGTTGTTTGTTTACTCTGCTGACTGTTCCTTTTGCCATACAAAGCTCTTTAGTTGAATTAAGTCCTGCTTATCTTTGTTTTTGTTGCATTTGCTTTTGAGTTCCTGGTCATGAAATTCTTGCATAAGCCAATGTCCAGAAGTGTTTTTCTAATGTTATCTTCTAGAGTTTTTATAGTTTCAGGTCTTAGATTTAAGTCCTTAATCTATCTTGAGTTGATTTTTTTATAAGGTGAGAGATGAGGATCCAGTTTCAATCTCCTATATGTGGCTAGCCAGTTATCCCAGCACCAGTTGTTGAAAAGGGTGTCCTTTTCCCACTTTATGTTTTTGTTTGCTTTGTCAAAGATAAGTTGGCGGTACGTATTTGGGGTTATTTCTGGGCTCTCTATTCTGTTCCATTTGTCTATGTGCACATTTTTAGCCCAGTACCATGCTGTTTTGATGATTATGGCCTTATAATACAGTTTGAAATTAGGTAATGTGATGCCTTCAGATTTGTTCTTTTTGCTAGCTTTGCTTTGGCTGTGTGAGCTCTTTTTTGGTTTCATATAATTTTAGAATTGTTTTTTCTAATTCTGTGAAGAATGACAGTGATATTTTAATGGAGATTGCATTGAATTTGTAGATTGCTTTTGGCAGTAAGGTCATTTTCACAATATTGACTCCACCCACCCATGAGCGGAGGGTGTGTTTCGGTTTGTGTCATCTATGATTTATTTTAGCAGTGTTTTGTAATTTTCATTGTAGAGGTCTTCCGCCTCTTTGGTTAGGAATATTCCTAAATATTGTTTTTATTTTTTATTTATTTATTTTTATTTTTGTAGCCATTGTAAAAGAGGTTGAGTTCTTGATTTGATTCTCTGTTTGGTCACTGTTGGTGTGTAGAAGAGCTACTGATTTGTGTACATTAATCTTGCATCTGGAAACTTTGCTGAATTCTTTTATCAGTTCTAGGAGCTTTCTGGAGGACTCTTTAGAGTTTTTGATGTAAACAATCATATTGTCAGCAAACAATGACAGTTTGACTTCCCTTTTACTAATTTGGATGTCCTTTATTTCTTTCTCTTGTTTGATGGCTCTGCCTGGGACTTCCAGTACTATGCTGGTGAGGACTGGTGAGAGTGGCCATCCTTGTCTTGTTCCCATGCTCAGAGGGAATGCTTTCAACTTTTCCCCATTCAGTATTATGTTGGCTGTGGGTTTGTCATAGATGACTTTTATGACATTGAGGTATGCCCCTGGTATGCTGATTTTGCTGAGAGTTTTAATCACAAAGCGATGCTGGATTTTGTTGAATGCTTTTTCTGCATCTATTGCAATGATCATATAATTTTTGTTTTTAATTATGTTTACGTGGTATATCACATTTACTGACTTGTGTATTTTAACCATCCCTGTATTCCTGGTATGAAACCCACTCGATCATGGTGGATTATCTTTTTGATATGTTGTTGGATTTGGTTAGCTAGTATTTTGTTAAGGATTTTAGTGTCTATGTTTATCAGGGATATTGGCCTGTAGTTTTCTTTTTTGGTTATGTCCTTTACTGGTTTTGGTATTAGGGTGATACTGGCTTCATAGAATGAATTAGGGAGGGTTCCCTTTCTCTCTCTTGTGGAACAGTGTCAAAAGGCTTGGTGCCAATTCTTCTTTGAATGTCTGGAAAAATTCTGCTGTGAATCTATCTGGACCTGGACTTTTTTTTTTTAACTAGTAATTTAAAAATTGCCATTTCAATCGTGCTGCTTGTTATTGGTCTGTTCAGGGTATATAATTCTTCCTGATTTAAGCTAAGAGGGTTGTATTTTTCCAGGAATTCTCCATCTCTTCTAGGTTTCTAGTTTATGTGCATAAAGGTGTTCATAGTACCCTTGAATAATCTTTTGTATTTCAGTGGTGTCAGTTGTAATATCTCCCATTTCGTTTCCTAATAATTATTTGGATTTTCTCTCTTCTTTTCTTGGTTAATCTTGGTAATGGTCTATCAATTTTATTTATCTATCTTTTCAAAGAACCAGCTTTTTGTTTCATTTATCTTTTTTACTTTGTTTGTTTGTTTCAGTTTCATTTAGTTCTGCTCTGATCATGGTTATTTCTTTTCTTCTGCTGGGTTTGAGTTTCATTGGTTCTTGTTTCTCTAGTTCCTTGAGGTGTGACCTTAGATTGTCAGTTTGTCCTCTTTCAGTCTTTTCGATGTAAGTGTTTAAGGCTATGAACTTTCCTCTTAGGACCACCTTTGTTGTGTCCAAGAGGTGCTTTTGTTTTTGCTTTTTTTGTTTGTTTGTTTAAGTTTTCAGACTTTAATTCACAGTGATCATACTGAAGTTAGCAACAGGGTGCCCCAGCCTCCCCATCACCCCACTTTATCTGGTCTTGCTCCTAAGAGGACTGGGCTAGAGCTAGGGCTGAGGGATAGTGCGTTGCAGTATAAGGCATTTCTGGCTTCAGAGCCATCCCTGCCGCCCCTGCACATGCCCCTTGACCTTGGTCAGACACTGACCGGCCCCTGGTTATTCTGAGACAAGGACGACCATCACTGACACTGGAGGGAGAGTTTGCAGTGACGCAGCCCTCAGCCGCTCTTGGCCAAGACAGGAAGGATGAGACCCACGACTCCAAGGGTCAAATAAAATCAGCACATGAAGAACATGGCTGGTAGCCAGGCCCAAATAACCCAGGCAGGCAGCAGAGGTCAACCTCATCCCATAGTGGGCTCCTCACAGGGCCTGGGGTGTGGCAGAGGGACATGACCATGTCCACGGTGCCTGGTGGCTGGGCAGGGCCAGCTGAGGGTAGGGCACCCAGACCAGCCCTGGTCTTGTAACGGGGGGAGGGAGCAGAGGCATCCGAAGACACTTTCAGTTTCCTGGATCCGACGTGCCCAGGTCCTCAGCCTCTCTTGCCCCAAGAATGGAGGAAGGGGCCCTGGAGGTGCAGTGAGCTTACCATTCGAATAAACATCATGGACCCAAAGAGTTTAGCAGAGAGCGATTTATTAGGCAGAGAGAGAGAGAGAGAGAGAGAGAGAGAGAGATAGGAGAGAGAGCTCCCACACTGCTGTAGGAGGAGAATCCAGAGGGGATATCCGCACAGGTAAGGGGCAGTGGGTTTTTAACCTTGGAGTTATTCCAGCCCCATTCATCTTCTTGTCCAATGAGAACAATTCTTTCAAACTTCTGCTGGAGTGATTGATCTTTGACTGGGATACTGGATTGGCTGCTAGATCTGCAACAGAGGCCCTTTCTTCCACAGCTTTTCAGGGCTATTTGAACAAAGAGGCTCACCTGGAATTTCTAGCTACTCACACCTGGGAAAGTCAGACAAAGAACTTTATGTTACCGGATGGAATGTAGACGGAGGGAAGCTCTTGCCTTTGAAACCATGCCCCTTGTGGACTCGGTTTTCCTTAACACAGTCTCTCAGTCTGGCCTCTGCTCCCCAGCACCCTGGGGCTGTTGCAGGCAGCACGAGGAGGGATGCAGAGCTGCCCAGCAGTAACATTGTCGGTAAGTCACAGTATTGGCACGGGAGGCCCAGACAGGGCCAGGCCCAGGGTCCAGCCAGCCGTCCCGTTTTGATAGGTATGTCATTACTGTTGTTCAGTTTGAAGAATTTTTAAATTTCCATCTTGATTTCACTTTTGACCCAATGCTCATTCAGGAGCAGGTTAGTTTCCATGTATTTGCATGGTTTTGAAGGTTCCTTTTGGAATTAATTTCCTGTTTTATTCCACTATGGTCTGAGAGGGTGCTTGATATAATTTCAATTTTCTTAAATTTATTGAGGCTTATTTTATGGCCTATCACATGGTCTATCTTGGAGAAAGTTCCACACGCTGTTGAATAGAATGTGTATTCTGTAGTTGTTGCATGAAATGTTCTGTATATATCTGTTAAGTCCATTTGTTCCAGGGTATAGTTTAAATCCATTGTTACTTTCTTGACTTTCTGTCTTCATGACCTGTCTAGGGTTCCCAGTGGAATATTGAAGTCCCCCACTATTATTGTGTTGCTGTCTATCTTATTTCATAGGTCTATTAGTAACTTTTATAAATTTGGGAGTTCCAGTGTTAGGTGCATTCATGTTTAGGATTGTGATATTTTTATGTTGGGAAAGTCCTTTTACTATTATATAATGTCCCTCTTTGTCTCTTTTAACTGCTGTTGCTTTAAAGTTTGTCTTGTCTGATATAAGAATAGCTACCCCTGCTCATTTTTGGTGTCTATTTGCATGAAATGCCTTTTTCCATCCCTTTACTTGAAATTTATGTGAGTCCTTATGTGTTAGGTGAATCTCCTGAAGAGATGGTTGGGGAGTTCTTATTGATTCTGCAGTTCTGTATCTTTTAAGTGGAGCATTTAGACCACTTACATTCAATGTTAGTATTGAAATGTGAGGTATCATTCCATTGATCATACTATTTGTTGCCTGTGTACCTTGGTTTTTTGTTTTTGCTTTTCAAATTGTATTATTGTTTTATAGGTCCTGTGTGATTTATGATTTAAAGAGGTTCTGTTTTGATGTGTTTCCAGTATTTGTTTCAAAATTTAGAGCTCCTTTTAGCAGTTCTTGTAGTGGTGGCTTGGTAGTAGTGAATTCTTTCACATTTGTTTATCAGAAAAAGACTATCTTTCCTTCACATATGATATTAGTTTCTCTGGATACAAAATCCTTGGCTGATAATTGTTTCATTTCAGGAGGCTGAGGATAGGGCTCCAATCCCTTCTAGCTTGCAGAGTTTCTGCTGAGAAACCTGCTGTCAATTTGACAGGTTTTTCCTTTATAGGTTACCTGGTGCTTCTGTCTCAGCTCTTAAGATTGTTTTCTTCATCTTAATTTTGGATAACCTGATGACTATGTGCCTAAGCAATGATCTTTTTGTGGTGTATTTCCAGTTGTTCTTTGTACTTCTTGTATTTGGATGTTTAGGTCTCTAGCAAGGTTGAGGAAGTTTTCATTGATTATTCCCCTAAATATGTTTTCCAAACTTTTAGATTTCTCTTCTTCCTCAGGAACACCAATTATTCTTAGGTTTTGTCATTTAACATAATCCCAGATTTCTTGGAAACTTTGTTCATGTTTCCTTATTCTTTTTTCTTTGTCTTTGTTGGATTTGGTTAATTTGAAGACCTTGTCTTCGAGTTCTGAGTTTCTTTTTCTACTTGTTCAATTCTATTGCTGAGACTTCCCAGAGCATTTTGCATTTATATAAGTGGGTCCAATGTTTCCTGAAGTTTTGGTTGTTTTTTTCTTCATGCTATTTCCTTGAATATTTCTTCTTTCACTTCTTGTATCTTTTTTTTTTTTTTTTTGAATTTTCTTGCACTGGGTTTTGCCTTTCTCTAGTGCTTCCCTGATTAGCTTAATAACTAACCTCCTGAATTCGTTTTAAGGTAAATCAGGAATTTCTTCTTGGTTTGGATCCATTGCTGGTGAGTTAGTGTGATTTTATGGGGGGTGTTAAAGAGCCTTGTTTTGTCATATTACCAGAGTTGGTTTTCTGGTTCCTTCTCATTTGGGTAGTCTCTGTCAGAGGGAAGGTCTAAGGCTGAAGGCTGTTGTTAGATTCTTTTGTCCCATGGGGTATTTCCTTGATGTAGTACTGTCCCCTTTTTCTTATGGCTGTGGCTTCCTGAGAGCCCAGGTGCTGTGATTGCTGTCAGTCTTCTGGGTCTAGCCCGCCAGCAAGTCTGCCTGGCTCCAGGCTGGTACTGGGGGTTGTCTATACAGAGTCCTGTAATATGAACTGTCTATGGGTCTCTCAGCCATGGATACTAGCACCTGTTCCTCGGGAGGCAGCAGGGAGAGAGGGGAGAAATGGACTCTGTGAGGGTTCTTAGGTTTGGTGGTTTAATGTTCTATTTTTGTGCTGATTGGCCTCCTGCTGGGAGGTGGTGGTTTCCAGAGAGCATCAGCTGTGGTAGCTTAGAGAGGAACCTGATGGTGGACCAGGCCTTAGACCTCCCAAGAGTATATGCCCTTTGTCTTCAGCCACTAGGGTGAATAGGGAAGGCCCACCAGGTGGGGGCAGGATTAGGCATGACTGAGCTCAGCCTCTCCTTGGGCAGGTTTTGCTGCAGCTGAGTATTTGGGGTGTCTCCTGAGTCCTGCAGGAGCAGTCTGCTTCCTTCAGAGTGTTCCTGGTTTGTTCTTGCAGTTGTTCTGGAGCTAAAATTCATGATGTGAGCCTCAGTAGGCTGCTCTGTCTGTCCCAGTTGGAGCAAGCTGACACTCTCAGTCAGCCCCTGCTTCTGCTAACCGTTGGTTTGTGGGCAGCCACGGGTAATATTGCAGTGGCTTCTCTAGAAATTATTTCAATACTCTGTAGATACTTATCTAGAAATCTAGATAATAGGCTTTCTTCTACAATGATTATAGTAAGATAATCCCTAATAAGGTAATAGATAACCTCTTAATAATTGTATTAGGTAACAGGGATAATACAAAAGGCATGGATGATGTAGATATTCCTTCCCTTGAAAAGTTTGAAATATCAGTGAGAAGAAAGTGCTTTCCTACATAAAACAACTTGACAGTAATATAAAGCAGCATAGAACCAGGCACTAAATCTTATTGATAGATATAAGTAATAGAAAATTTCAGAGGAAGAGAAAGTGGGTCACTAGCAAAATGGCCTACCATGTGCTATGTATCAGGAATAATTGTTTAGAACATTTGCTCTTTAAAACAAATTTTCAGGCTGGGGGCAGTGACTCATGCCTGTAATCCCAGCACTTTGGAAGGCCAATGCGAGAGGATTGCTTTAGGCCAGGAGTTCGAGTTCCTTCTCATTTGGGTAGGCTCCATCAGAGGGAAGGTCTAAGGCTGAAGGCTGTTGTTCAGATTCTTTTGTCCCATGGAGTATTATAGTGGGGTATTCTTTTGTCCCATAGGCAATACAGTGAGACCTCATCTCTACTAAAAACAAAAACAAAAACAACAAAACCTGGGCATAGTGGCACATACCTGTAGCCCCAGTTACTTGAGAGGCTGAGGTGGAAGGATCACCTGAGCCCAGGAGTTTGAGTCATCAGTGAACTGTTATTGAGCCACTGTACTCCAGCCTGGGCAGCAAAGCAAGATCCTGTCTCAAAAGAATTATCAGAAAAAAATTTCAGCTTTATTGAACTATCATTGGCACATAGAATTTATATACTTAAGATGTACAATTTAATATTTCAATATATTTAAATATTGTGAAATAATCACCACAATCAAGCTATAGAAAATATAATAGAAAAAGGAGATTCAATTCACTTAGGAAAGAAGACAGGAAAGAAGAAAGGAAGGGAAGGAGGGAGGGAGGGAGGGGTGGAGGGAGGGAGGAAGGAAAGAAGGAAGGACAGACTGAGAATAATGTTTATATGCTTAAAAAATTTATAAGCATAGTGCAAAACATTTTTTTGAAGAAACTGTTACACTTTTGAGAGTCATAAAATATTTTAATGACCAAGGAGACATATCAGATTACTAGATGGTAAGACAATATTATGTGGATGCTAATTCTATACAAATTAATTTATATATTTGATGTAATTTTATTTTTTGAGATTGAGGTCTCACTATGTTGATCAGGCTGATCTTGAACTCCTGGCCTCAAGCAATCCTCCCATCTTGGCCTCCCAAAGTGCTGGGATTACAGGCATGAGCCTGTAATTTTCATCAAAATTTCAAAGCACCTCTTTCAGATAGAATTTAATTAAGTGACTTTATTATTTCTGGAGAAAAATCAACAAGCAAAAATAGCCAATGGGCAGAGGAAGTGAATAAACATTTCTCCAAAGAAGATAATACAAATAGTCAACAAGCACATGAAAAGTTGCTCAGCATCATTAGTCATTAGTAAAATGGAAATCAAAGACATAATGAAATAGCACTTCACATTTACTAGGATGCCTATAATAGATAAAAACAGAAAATAAGTGTTTGTGAGAATGTAGAGAAACTGAAACGTTTGTATATTGCTGGTGTGAATGTAAAACGGCATAGCCATTGTCACAAACAGTTTGGTAGTTCCTCTATAAGTTAAACAATGGTCTTACATGATTCAGCAATTCCACTCCTAAAAGAATTGAATACAAGTATTCAAATAGAAACTTGTACGGTAGCGTTCATAGAGGCACTATTTACACCTGCCAAAAAATGGAAACAACCCAAATGTCCATCAACCTATGAACAAATAAAGTAAATTGAGTGTATTCATACAATGGAATAATATCCAATCGTAGTAATGAATACTGATACACACTATAACATGGATGAAACTTGAAAACATTATTCTAAATTAAATGAGCCAGATATACAACAAACAAATATTACATGATTCCACTCATATGAAATACCCAGAATAAGCAAATCCATTAGAAAAAGAAAGCAGATTAGTGGTTACCACAAGCTAAGGGGAGATGGAAAAAGTGAATGACCGTTTAATAGGTACAGGGTTGCCTTCTGAGAGGATGAAATGTTTTGGAACTAAATAGAGTTGATGGCTGTACAGTATTTTGAATGTACTTAAATGTTACAGAATTGTACACATCAAAAATGGTTAAGATTACAAATTTTATGTTATATTTATTTAACCACTATTTTTTTTAAAGGCCAAGAAAACATTGAGAGGAATAATAATGATTGAGGAAGGTTTACTTCACCAGATAACATGTTATAAAACTACAAAAATTAATCATATATTATACATTTGCTAAAATAAATGATTGGTTAGTGAAGCAGAATATATCCTCTAAATACAGTTTAAAGTGTTTAAATCTTTAGTATGTAATAAAAGTAATTTTTAAAATTGTAAGAAATGTTGAGTTACCTTAAGAATGATTGTGAGATGGGTAAAATCAACTGATTAAGGAATTAAGTATAAAAATAAAATAATAGAAGAACTGGAAATATACAGACAAATGTTTATATAAATTTTGGCAAAAGGAACACATTAGCAAGCTTCATACTAAAAATATAATCATAAAATTAAAAGGTTTGAATATCAAAATTATAAAACTTATGAATATTAAACATTTCATGTGATACAATTAAGGTGTGATTGTATCATATAAAACTCATGTAAAAATATTTACAACATCTATGTGACAAAAGATTGTTATCCTCAATAAATAAGGAAATGCTCAAAGAGAGAAATTTAAGAAATGTTGATGTGGGTTAAAAATAGGTATCCCTTTAACATTCTTTTAGAGATTACAACAAAAATTTGAGTTTGTTTTCAGTGACTCTTGGTTTCCCACGCACAACACAAGTCTCTCAAAACACTTTCTGTGTTCTCTCAATCTCGTAGACCTGTCTCCTCACTTGAGACAGGATACAGTCTCTGCTTTCATCTTCTGCCTCTTCTCCAGCCTTCCTGAGTATGTTCTTTCCATCTCTCCCTACTGCCACTTCCCCCTTCTAACCCTGTTGTGGGTATTCCTCTTCACTGACAACGGTGGGAATAACTCAAGCCACTTTTCATACAGCTGACACAACAAAGTAGAAACTGAAACAAGAGAGAAATGCAGCAAATACCCCGTGCAGTGACAGTAGCTCAAAGACTATTTTTTTTTTTTTTGAGACATATTTTCGCTCTTGTTACCTAAGCTGGAGTGCAATGGCGCAATGGCGCAATGGCGCTCACCGCAAACTCCGCCTCCCGGCTTCAAGCGATTCTTCTGCCTCAGCCTCCGGAGTAGCTGAGATTACAGGCATGAGCCACCATGCCGGCTAATTTTGTATTTCTAGTAGACACGGGGTTTCCCCATATTGGTCAGGCTGGTCTCGAACTCCTGACCTCAGGTGATCCACCCACCTCAGCTTCCAAAAGTGCTGGGATTACAGGCGTGAACCACCGAGCCTGGTACTCAAAGACTACTTTTAAGCATTTCCCTTTGTGGTTTCCTTAGTTAATGAGGTAGAGAAGGGACAGGCGAGTGCGAAGGTCCTGAATGAAATAGGTAGAGGCTCAGAGCCATTGTATTTCATTTGATTTCGCCAGTAATCTCCTCTTTCTCACATGAAGGATTGATACACCTTTATAAGGCCAATCCACTAATTTCAGAAGATAGTGAAACTTATCAACAGATTATTCAGTTATGAGGGCATAGTCTTCCAATAAGTGAAAAATAGTTAACATTGCAAATCAAGAATGCAAGGTGAAACTGTAATATTAATGTATATTATTTAAAAATGTTTAAATTAAAATCAAATTTAAGTAAGATTATTTGGTGAACAGGTATCTGAGTGGTAAGTTATTGTATTTTGATATTCCTATTGATGTAAATAAATTAATTTTATCTCTCACCCCCAATTGAATTATAAGTATTTGTATTTTGTAGCTGTACATTTTTGTCAAATAATGTATTTTCTTTGAGTATGACTATGCTATCTATCTGGATTGCAAGTGCCTCTAGGACAATGATGGATTATAGCATTTTTATCACATTTCCTTCAATGGAACCTTCTTTTTCTTTGGTCTTTAATGTTTTCCTTGCTTATACCCAACGACGACTAAACAATATTGAAAAAAGTTCTTGGCAAGTCAAATACAGCAGCTCATATCTGTAATTCCAGCACTTTGGGAGGCTGAGGTGGAAGGATCGCTTGAGCCCAAGAGTTCAAGATCAGCCTGAGCAACATAGTGAACCTACGTCTCTACAAAAAAATAAAAATAAATTAGTTGGGCATGGTGACACATGCCTATAGTTATAGCTGCTTAGGAGGTGGAGGCAGGAGGATCCATTGAGCTAGGGAGCTGGAAGCTGCAGTGAATCATGATCAGGTCACTGCACTCTAGCTGGAGTGACAGAGGGAGAAAGAAATTCCATTGACAAACTAGAGCATCTGTGTTTCTGAAATTCTTGATAAGAAAACTGACCGAGCAGCATGTCAATGTCACGTAAAATCTAATTCAGTATTTGTTTGACAATTATTTGCTACTTGTAGTGATGATTACTAGATATATCTACGACTTAACATATAAATTTAATGATTCAGTGGGCATACTTTAAACAGATTCCATGGACACTGTGTTATTCTAGTAGTTTTCCTTCAACAGGGTTAGTTATGAAAAAGATACAGATATATTTCTCCCTCAGGTTTTTTATTGATTTAATCCTATTCCTTGATATTTTGCTTTTGTTCTGTCTCTTTTATGCTTCAACTTGTTTTTTTTTTTTAATCTTATCTTGGATCGGTGATTATTTTTCTAAGCAAAATGATCTGCAGTTGAACATAATTCAGAAAGCACAAAGCCACAAAAATTATTAACCTTCTATTTCCAATTTATCATGAGATTATCTGTTAGAGTCTTCCATTAAATTCTATTAGAAATCGAGAAAGGAAAGAGGGGATTATTTGCAGAAGCTGCAGAAATCATATGCTACAATCTAAAAAAACAAATCATCCTATAATCCCATCACTTTGGGAGGCCGAGGCGGGCGGATCATAAGGTCAAGAGATCTAGACCATCCTGGCCAACATAGTGAAAGCCTGTCTCTACTTAAAAAATACAAAAATTAACTGGGCATAATGGCGCGTGCCTGTAGTCCCAGCTACTCGGGAGGCTGAGGCAGGAGAATTGCTTGAACCTGGAGGCAGAGGTTGCAGTGAGCCGAGATTGTGCCACTGCACTCCAGCCTGGTGCCTGGTGACAGAGCGAGACTCTGTCTCAAAAAAAGAAAAAAAATCATAATTTTTTTTTTCACCAGTAACAAAAATGGTTTAAGAAGAGGCCAGTTAGTGAAAGATATAGATACTAGCAATGTTATAAAATCAAGTGTTGTTCCAAAAAGATTCTTTTGAATATATGGTTTGCAAAAGAGCCTGAACACATCTTTCAAGTATAAAGCAAGTCAATGAAAAAATGTGATGTGGTTTCCAAGTACATTTTCAAGAATACAATTATTATATAAAAGAACCTACAGTGAATTTTTATTTTTCCCATTTTGATTGTTGGAAGATTATATCTCTTTTAAATTAAAAATATCCTGAAAAAAACCATTTCACAAGTGAAATGACAAAAGTAATTCACCTTCTAAAATTGTCTCATTTTACACTACTTTCTGTTGTAGGCTAACGTGGTGGCTTAATGTGCTTTAAGACTGGAAGGAAAGATAAAATTAGTTTCTGAAAGTTGAAAATGAATGTGTTGCCTATCCATTCTTGTGTAGATATGAACTAGTCTTCATAAAGCAAAGTAAAACTTAAACTTGATAGTTTCAAAAGTATTTTTTTTACATATATGCTATATTAAAAAAAGACAACACACTTGAATGTAGATCATGACAGACAGTTACATCTGAGATGTAAGAAAAATTCTGGCATTATGAGGGTGTCAACATAATCAGTAAAAAATTATTTTTGATGACATGAAGAGGAAAAGTGTTAGCAGAATGAGAAGAATTTTCGAACAGCAGATACATAGCAAAGTCCTTTCCCCTTGTCTGCCAAATGCACCCACACTTGTCATCAGTGAATGCAATTAAAATTTTTTTTACAATACAGAAGAGACTTTTGGCAGTCAATGAGGGCTAATTTTTTTCCTCACTTGTACACCCCTTTTAGCCACTGTGAAGATGTGACTTGAACGATGTTCACGAGTTGACTTTGTCCCTTCATATGAATTTGTGAACAAATTGAGACAAAACTTGGGAGAAATGGAAGCAGATCACACACTATTCTTTACATTTCAACACAGCCCGAGTTAAAAGGTTAAGTCACTTAAGGGTAAAATAGTTCCTTCTGGTGTTCTCATGTGCATTTTTTTTAAAAGACAAATACATTTTTGTTCTTTAGACAAAGAAAAAAAATAGTGAAGTGACAAAAATCTCTTTATAACCTCCTTAGGTAACAACTAGCATAAAAACTTAATAATTATTTAAAGACCATGAGAGATTACATGGCAAGAGTTTATAGCACCTTTCCGTGAGTATTTTGTTTATCCTTTATGATCCTCAGATAAACATCATAATATATTTTAGTTTCGCAAATGTCAAATGTACTGTGGTCTTTGATCTATTTTGGTCTGTGGTCACTTCAGCAAACCAAATATATGGTAGAGTCAAATTCTCTCAGTCTAGTTTGTTTACACTACATTACCATACATACCCAGACAAAGAGACATGCACAAAATATTTTTTTCAAGTGTTGGGCAGAATGAAAACAAGAATGTTTTAAAACTATAGAAATTATAAATCAATGAAATTATCTAATTTGCATAGTCAACAGATCAATTCATGCAAAAAAAAAGTATTGGCAGTGAATGGCTAGGTACACTGGTATGTCCCTGTGCTTTCCTGCAATCCCAGTAACTATCAGGCTATACCTTCTGAAATGGTTTGTAATGTGGCAAAATGGAAAATAGATTAAATTTCTAACGAGGGTTTTAATTCACTACTTAAGTTAACTCGGCATTCTTTCTCCCATCTCCAATCCTTGATTGTTTCAAGATACTTAAATGGCAAATATTTTAATCTCTTTACTTCAGTTCCTCTTTGTTGAATTAACAGTGACAATAAAGCCTTAGAGTTGCTAGGCTTTGCTAAGTTGAATCTTGGGATAAAATATGTCTCAACTAAATAATTTGCACCTAACTTCCCACCAACCATTACTACAATGTGCAATTAACAGAATGCCAATTCTAATTGAAATTCTGTATTTAACATTTTCTATTTGGTATAATGGTACTGACCCCAAATCAACAGAATGCGTGTTAGTGATCATTCACCAAATGAGAGTCACACAGGAAAAAAAAGAAGGCCTACTATGTGGGTCTCTGGGTTTCTGAAAGCAGTAGAGATAATTTATTGGCAGGTTAACCATATTTCACTATTCAAAACCACATGTAGCCTTCTGCTTATATTGTCAAAGGCAGATCAGTACAGCTGAGTGAAAACTAGTTGGAACTACAGAAGTGACACAAGTCAGGTTCGCACAGGTAGCTAGCCAATATGGGAGTTTCTACTGAAACCAGGACTTCAACTTCACAGGCACTTTTGTACAGCAGACTTTTTATTGTGCTCTCCATTGCACAGTATTTTTCTTGGCCACTTTTGCCATGGCTGGTGATGCCCCCACCCGGGCCTCGTTCGGCCATCAGTCTGCCCTCGGCCTGTGGCGCGGGGCACCCTGCACGCTCAACCTGTTGGGCCACGCCTGATTTGCGCATGGGCTCAGTCCACAGCTGGGCGGGGTGTGCTCAAGCCTGCATGTGCTACAGCTGGTACCTGTGTTCAGTGGGTCCCAAGTTCTTGTTCCACTTCCAAGAAGAATGAGGTTACACTGACAATTGAAGAGTGAGAAGGGTGGAGAAGAGCTTTATTAAGCAACAGAACAGCTCTCAGTGTAGAGGGGATGCAAGGGTGTTCCCCACCCGAAGTCAGGTGGTCTTTCCCAGTGTGACTGGGTGCAGGGCTTTTATGGGTTCAGAGTGGGGGAGTGTGTGCTGATTGGTTTGTGAGTATGCAAACAAGGCTAAAACAAAGGCACCACTCAAAGGTGGGTGTAAAAAACAAATTATGGAAGGGTAGGTATATGTAAAATAGGTGAAAGGTGAGGATCAATAAGAGGAAAGTGCACCAAATAGGAAGAGAAGGTCTCAGTCCAGTCTGTGGATTTACACAGGACTTGTAGCTTGGCTTTCAGGTTTTCAACTGTCTGATTTGAAGGTGGGGTTTCACCAGGGACCCATCACTGTCTGCTTAGAGTTGTTCTGCCTCCTGCTACTATCAATCAGATGAGAGATTTTATTTAAGGGACCTGATAGGGAGAGCCCTTTCTTTCTTCTTAATATTCTTTATGGCATCATTATTAACATTCTTCTTTTCCTTTTCTTACATGTTGTATCAATATTAGGTTATGAGACAGTAGTTTTACCCAAGTCTTTTTATTCTAAGCATGTTTGGACAATAGGAAAAGGCAGAGTAAACATGACACAATAAACATAATACAGCAATACAAATAGGACTGTTAAATATTACCAATAACTTAGGTGACTTTTTTTGCTTGTTTTCTTCTTAGGTTTATTATTAAAAATGGAGGCCAAAAATAGTGCAACAATCTTGAGGAGTTAGAAGAGAAACTGAAAAAATTCACAGGATAGGAAGAGGTAAGGATTGAAGGTCTATGAAAAGCAAATATTACCTAGAAAACAAAAATGTACAACTTGTTGTGTTTTGCTAAGTATTAATTACCCTCTACAGAATTGAATCTAATTATCTTGCATTTTCAAGAAGAAATTATTAGAGAAGTGAAAAACACACATTTAATGGATTTGTTTTGTGTCCTCATTTAATGCATATTCATTTTAAAAATATAAACATGATATACTAAATGTAAGAAAAATAATTGTATTACTAATAAAACTGTATCATAAATAAAAGCACAAGAAATTAGGGGAATTCACTATTACTGGAAAGGGGTCCCGATTCAGACCCCAAGAGAGGGTTCTTGGATCTCACTGAATACAGAATTTGGGGCAAATCCATAAACTGAAAGTAAATGTATTAGGAAAGCAAAGGAATAAATGAATGACGACTCCACAGACAGAGCAGCGGCATGGGCTGCTGTACTAAGTGTACTTATAGTTATTTTTTGATTATATGCTAAACAAGGGGTGGATTATTCATGAGTTTTCTGGGAAAGGGGTGGGAATTTCCAGAAACCGAGGGTTCTTCCCCTTTTTAGACTGTATAGGGTAACTTCTGGACATTGCCATGGCATTTGTAAACTCTCATGGGGCTGGTGGGAGTGTCTTTTAGCATGCTAATACATTTTAATTAGCATGTAATGAACAGTAAAGACGAGCAGAGGTCACTTTCATTGCCATCTTGGTTTTGGTAGGCTTTGGCCAGCTTCTTTACTGCACCCTATTTTATCATCAGGGCCTTTGTGACCTGTATCTTGTGCTGATCTCCTATCTCATCCTGTGACAATAAAAATACAGTATAAAAGATTTAAAAAGGTATACCTGTATAGGCCACTTACCATGAATGGAGCTTTCAGAACTGGAAGTTGCTTCGGTTGAGTCAGTTAATGAGTGGTGAATGAAGGTGAAGTCCTAGCACATTACTGTACACTACTGCAGACTTTATAAACACTGTACATTTAGGCTATACTAAATTTATAAAATATGCATTTCTTTCTGCAATAATAAATTAACCTTAGCTTACTGTAACTTTTACTTTATGCATTTTAATTGTTTAAAAGTTTTTGGCTTTTTTGTACTAACACTTAGCTTAAAACATAAGCACATTTTTCACCTATACAAAAATATTTTATTTCTTTATATTCTAATTTTATAAGCTTTTTTCAATTTTTAATTTTTTTAAAGTTTTTTGCTAAAAACAACATAAGACATAAGTGCACACATTAACCTGGGCCTGCATAGAGTCAGAATCAGCAAAACCATTGTCTTCCACCTCCAATCTTGTCCCACTGGAAGGTTTTCAGGATCAGTAACATGCATCTGTCTTCTCCTATGAATCTCCTATAATAATGCCTTCTTCTGGAATATCTCCTGAAGGACCTGCCTGAGGCTGTTTTACAGTTAACTTTTCCTTTTTAATATGTAGGAGTGCACTCTAAAATAATGATTAAAAGCATAGTGTAGTAAATACATAAACCAGTAAGGTGGTCCTTTATTATCATTATCCAGTATTATGTATTATACATAATTGTACATGCTATACTTTTACATGACTGGCAGTGCAGTAGGTTTGTTTATCACCACAAACATGAGTAATGCATGGCAGCACAACTTAACCATGGCTATGAAGTCACTAGGTGATAGAAATGTTTTAGCTCTGTTATAATCTTATGGTCCCACCTTGACATATGTGGTCTATCATGACTGAAAAGTTATGTGGCACATGACTGTAATTGAGAGATTCACCATACTACAATAAACATTTCTACAGAACTGGGAGACACTAAAACATCCTAATTATTTCTGCTTTTGAATCAATAAATTCAGGCTCTCACCTGCTGGTTATAATCTCTCGCTTTAAATAATTATTTAATATGCATGAATGCCTTATTGTATGATTGATGCTTTTCAAGGCATAGGCATAGATTCAGTTCTTTTCTATATAAATAAGACCCACGAGATGAATAAGACAAACCTGATGCATGCCAGACTGTCACAAGTGAGCGATGATTAGGTTTATTTTAACATGACTTTGCTTTTGCTATTTTATGATGTAATTTTCCTGGTTACGAAGCATGGCAAAAAAGTTAGAAATACAAAGAAATATAAAGAGTAGAAAAGTAAATTACTCTTAATCATATCACCTAGGGCTAACTACTGCTAATATTTTGGTGTATTACTTTTGTATATTTTGTGCATATTAATTGGCAACTATATTATATATGCAATTTATTTTCAGTCATTCATATTTAATTTATATATTTTAATTATACATGTAATTTGCTATTAGTATTCTTGAAGATAATTTTCAAAATGGCCTATAGGCAAAAGGCTCTTTCAACTCTTTTTCTATTTTTTCTAACTCACTCTACCTCAGATTCTTTCTACTCTTAATGCATATTAACTTATTACTTTCCAAAAAGATTGAATTAATATAAAACCTTACTACTAACCTATGAGAGTATTTGCTTCACTACCTCCTCACCAACGATGGGTATCATTACTTTTATAAATCTTGACAATTTGATATTTAGAGACTGGTATTTCAGTATTCCTTTGTTTATTATAGTTTGGTTCTTTTAATTCCTTCTAAGAATTATCTATTCATTTTCTTTGCCTACTTTTCTACTGGGGTATAAAAGTATGTTTTATCACTTCTTACATCCTGTTTATATATTGAGGGCCTTAAATTATAATCAAATTAATTTTTATAAATGTTTCCAATTTCACTATTATTTATATATTTTTAAAATGTGTAACAGTTTAAATTTTTATTCAGGGAAATTCATTGGCCTTTGCTACTTTCATGTTTTCCATTGCTTTCATGTACTCTAAGATAAGCTGATTATTTATTTACATATACTCGTTTGAAAGTATTTTGTTTTGACTTTAAGAAGAGTGATTAGAATATTTGCACATCAAATATTCATAGTGTTTCAATTTTAGTATATGTGCTATTTATATATTTAAATGAGCATATAATCTGAATTTCTTGTGGTTTGATTATGTTTTACATTTAACCCTGGTATACTGGAATTCATTATTATGTTTTTAGAAGAGACATACTGAGATTTTTCACAAATAGCCAATTTTTCCAGTATAATTTGTTAAATAGCTTATCTCCCCCTACAGGCTTCTGATCTTTTTTTTTGTTACATATTAAATTTTTGCATCCATACATGAAATATGTAATTTATGGCTGTCCCATTCCAGCCACTTATCTGTAGATTCTAGTTGATGACATAATATTGTTTAAGTCTTTGGAGCTTAATAAGTATATTTTAATATTGGCTAAAGCAAATCCCTTTGAAATAGTCACTTAAGAAAAAGTCTGTATATTCTTGTCTATCGTTTGATGAACTTTAGAACCAATGTATCAGAAATTAGTAGCTGGGCGAGGCACAGTGGCTCATGTCTGTAATCCCAGCACTCTGGGAGGCCAAGGCAGGTATTTCACTTGAGGTCAGGAGTTGGAGGCAGGCGAATCTCTTGAACCCAGGAGGTGGATGTTGCAGTGAGCCAAGATCACGCCACTGCTCTCCATCCTAGGCAACAAAGAATGACTCCATCTTAAAAATAAATAAATTAATTAAATAAATAATTTTAAAATAAAATAAAATGTGCCATATGGTACTTAACACAGTTCTTGTATATAGTAAGTGCTTAATCAATGCAAGTGCTTAGTTATTCTTTTTCCTCTCTCTGGACTGTTTGCCACTCCATATTTAATGTCCTTCACCAAATGAACACATGTTCATTCTCTTAAACACAGATAAAATGTCCTTTCTAAAAACTTCACAGATGTTCTTAATGGCATCTAAAATGGTGGATCCTTTCCAGAAGTTATTCAATTTACTTTGCCCAGATCCATCAGACGAATTACTATCTGTGGCAACTCTAACCTTACAAAATGTGTTTTTTACATAATAAGACTTGAAAGTCAAAATTCCTCCTGGAAATAGATGTTGGGTAGCAGGTATGAAAATAAATCAGTCTCCTTGTACATCTCCATCAGAGCTCCTGGGTGACCACATGCTTTGTCAATGAGTAGTAATATTTTGAAAGGACTTCTCTGAGCATTAGGTCTGAACAGTGCGCTAAAAATATCCAGTAAACCATACTGTAAACAGATGTACCATTATCCAGGGTTTGTCGTTCCATTTATAGAGCACAGGCAGAGTAGATTTAGCATCACTCTGAAAGACCCTAGGATTTTCAGAATGGTAAATGAGCAGTGGCTTCAACTTAAAGTCATCAGCTGTATTAGCCCTTCACAAGAGAGGCTATCTTTTGAAGCTTTGAAGCCAGGCATTGATTTTTCTCTAGCTATGAGAGTCTTACATGGCATCTTCTTCCAATATAAAACTGTTTGTCTACATAGAAAACCTGTTGTTTTGGGTAACTGCCTTCATTCATGATCTTAGCTGGATCTTCTGGATGGCTTGCTGCAGTTTCTCCAACAGCACTTGATGTTTCACCCTGCACTTTTATGTTATGAAGCTTCTTAAACTTTGAGAACCAAGCTCTGCTATCTTCATACGTTTCTTCTGCAACTTCTTCACATCTCTCAGCCTTCATAGAATTGAAGAGAATTAGGGCCTTGCTCTGGATTAGGCTTTGACTTAAGGGAATGTTGTGGTTGATTTGATCTTCTATCCAGACCACTAAAACTTTTTCCATATGATCATTCAGGCTGTTTCACTTTCTTATTATTCATATGTTCACTAAAGTAGCACTTTTAATTTTCTTCAAGAACTTTTCTTTTGTATTCACAAATTGACTGTTTGGCATAAGAAGCCTCGCTTTCAGCCTATCTCAGCTTTCAACATAAACTTCCTCACCAAACTCAATCATTTATAGCATTTGATTTAAAGTGAGAGCTGTGTGACTCTTTCAGTTAAACATTTCGAGGCCATTGTAGTGTAATTAATTGGCCTAATTTTAATGTTGTGTTTCAGGGAATAGGGAGATCCAAGAGAGGGAAAGAGATGAAGGGACAGCTGGTCTGTGGAGCAGTCAGAACACACACAACATTTGTTGATTAAATTTGCTATCTTATATGGGAGCAGTTTGTGTTGCTCTAAATCAATTACAATAGCAATATCAAGGATCACTCATTACAGACCACCATAACAGATATAAAAATAACCAAAAGTTTGAACTATTGTGAGAATTACAAAAATGTGACACAGAGACCTAAAGGGAGTGCATGCTATTGGAAAAAAATGGCACCAATAGAGTTGCTCAAAGCAAAGTTGACACAAACATTCAATCTGTAAAAAATGCCGTTATCTACTAACTGCGATTATATAGTTTGGTTGTGTCCCCATCCAAATTCTCATCTTGAATTGTAATCCCCATAATTCCCATAATCCCCATGTGTCAAGGGAGAGACCAAGGTGGAGGTAATTGAATCATGGGGGCAGTTTCCCCCATGCTCTTCTCAAAATAATGAGTGAGTTCTCACGACATCTGTTGGTTTTATAAGGGAATCTTCCTCCTTCTCTTGCACTCCTCTCTCCTGCCACCTTGTGAAGAACAACATGTTTGTTTCCCCTTCTGTCATGATTGTAAGTTTCCTGAAGCCTTCCCAGCTAAGTGGAACTATGAGTCAATTAAACTTCTTTCCTTTATAAATTACCCAGTCTTAGGTATTTTTTTTTTTATTGCAGTGTGAAAACAGACTAATGCATGCAATAAAGTGAAACACGACAACACAAGAATTGTATATATTTTTTAATTTGCACAATAACCCACAAAGTAGGTACTTTCAAAAATGTGCAGTTAACAGATGAAGTAACAGAGGCATCAATAAGTTAAACAACTTATAACTTGTAGGTAATGGGTACAAATCCAGACTCATACTCTGACTCCAGTGTGACTTCAGAACTCATACTCTTCTTAACTGCTATGCTATCTGGTTTCTCTGTATAAAGATTCTGAAGTGGGAAGATGCACTTTACATTTGTGTTTCTCAAAGAAGGTCTGGAATGTAGAGAGCTGACAAGAGTAGAGCAAGCTGAACATGTTGAGGCAGGCAGGTATCAGATTGAATTAGTAGAACATGGTGAAGATTTTGATATTTGTCCTAAAAGCATTTGGAGACTACGGATAGGTATTCATTAGGAAGGTGACAAGATCATATTAGCATTTAGAAAGGATTTCTCTGGTGTGATATGAAGAATGGATTGGAGGAAGTAGAATAAAAGCAGATAAAACCACTTGGGAACTATTACGCTGATACAAAATAGAGACGATGGTATATAAGAGTTGGTGGTTGTGGTGACAATAGAAAAAATATATGCTGGAGATATATTTTAGAGCCAAAGAGAAAAAGACTTTTGATAAATTGGATATATAAATGAGATAAAGAGAGATATCATGGACATTTTAGGCACAGGCAACTGAGTGGAGGTAATAATTACTCAAATGGGAATCCCCTAATAATTCTAAAGACACACAAAAAAACTGAAACAAAATCTTTACTTTCCCTCTTGGGTTGCTTCAAATTTTTTTTTCTTTTTTAAAATTAGTGTACAGTTTATCCTAACATAAAACAGTTTTCTTAACCTGCTCCATAAAATTATCAGCAAGAAAGATAAGTACAAGAATAAGGTTTACAGTTGAATTGGCTTGGTGTCATAATTCCCTATTCTAGTATTCTCAGAAGGATCCTACCTATCATGTGTGCAGAAACTGCAGCCACATTTGAATGGTTCAATCTTGATTCATCCTGAACTCCCTTAAGCTCAGCAGTTTCTCATTCTTAAAAGCTAGGTTATTCCAGCTTAAAAGCAACTTTCATAACAAATCTACCTTTGTATATTAGCAAATATGTGTTAAGCAAGATAATATAAATCTCCAATTACAAAATCAATAAAAAAGGCAACTGGTTTTTGAACTTGTGGGATGAACATGAAGATTTGGAATGGGCTGTGAACAGTCTGGCTGGGGGCTTTGAAGCAGGAAGCCTTGGAAGCCAGTAGATTGTAAAGTTGTCCAAGAGACCCATAGCCCAACTCAAAAGTCCAATCCTCCCATAGCCACTGTCTTTCCTAAGACAAAGTTTGAAAAACTGAATTAGTACATAGAACCAGCTCAATGTCACACAAGAACAAATCTCTCCATGGGCTCTGTGCAGGCCAGTCCAGAAGAAAAGGGTGACTCAGGCTACTCTATGTATTAACCTCCAAGTCTCATAAAACTAAGATCTCTGCACAGTGTTTTAAGGGGACCATGATGACCCTGTTCCTGCGGCTGCACCCACTGAAGTCAGCTCACTTATGTTTCTGTAGCCACTGCATCTGTTTTATGAGAAGCTAAGAAGACTTCACATGCCCATTTCCTTCACAGTCTCTCAGCATTTGTGATCATCACAGGCTACAAAAGGAAAAAGCCAGCAAGACCCAGAAGCTTTTCCATAGGCTTAAGGGAGGTAGATATCACAGCCAATCCAATGCTGGATCCTGTCCAGTTTGAGGGCAACGTGATTTTCTCCATGACTCTTGGGAAATGGATCTTAGGTGTCCAGCTGCTCTACCAAGGGCCATCCTTGGGACACTTGCTGTGAGCAGCCACAATGCTGTAAAAGGGACTGTTGATGCAGCTGCCCAGGGCAAAGCAAATGGTTAAAGTGGCCCCCGTGGTAGACATTGCAGAGGAGAGTAGTGAGGTGGACCATGGTGCAGCTGGTATGTGGCTCCTCAGAACATCTCGTTACCAACACAAACCAGCTCTATGACCTTGGCAGGGCAGAGGACTGACACAAAAACAGTTGCATGTGGACACTGGGCCACACCACCTGGCTACCCAAGCCAGAAGGCCTTGACTCCAGAAGCAGATAGTACACTCACCCATCAGACTTTTTTCTTTGTCGTTGATTTTCCATTTCACTATGATGTTATAGGTGTGTTTTTCTTAATGTTTACCAGGCTTAGGTTTATGTCACTTCTTGAATCTGTGTCTTAATGTCCTTTGTCAATTTTGGAAAGTTTTTAGTCATTATTTCTTAAAATATTGCTTCAGTCCTGTTCTCTTTCCCCTTTCTCAGATTTCAGTTGAATGTGTTAGATCTTTGAATTTATGCTGCGTATTATCTCTCCTTTTACTCTACGGCTTCAGTTTAGATATTTTTTTTCTATCTTGTCTTCCAATTAATGAATTCTCTCTTCAGCTCAGTTTAACCTGCTGTTAAACCCACTGTGTCGATAATTGCATCTCAGCTTCAAACCCAGCTGAATGGGTATCTGAAAACCATGTTTCTGCTTTGTCAGCTGGTTCCATATTAGGATTTGCTAACAGGCAGCAATGGAGGGATACTGCAAGTTTGATATAAGAAGGAGGCATTTGCTTCTTCCTGTTTATTCCCTGTGGGCTTTCTACGGAATTTCTTTCTCATGGTAGTTCCTTTGAGCATTACCCCAGTGATGCTTCTCAGAGTGCCTTCCTGTAGCAGCAGCTAAATCCAGTTTATAGTTTTTCTATTTCTTGAAGAATTGGCTTCAGTGACCTTAGAGACCTCAGAGTCTCAGAGGTTTAAGTTGCAGGCTCAGAGACACCACCAGAGTCAAATGGCCAGTGCCTCCTCCTCCAAGTCAACAATAATTATATTTACATTTTTTCTCCCAAGCTTTTGAGGTATAGTTAACACATAAACATTGCATATATTTAATGGGATTAATGTGATGTTTCAATAGATGTATATATTGTGAGATGGTTCCTTCAAACCAGCTAACTAACCTATCCATCATCTTACATATTCATACACCCCCTTGATTTTTTGTGTGTGTGAGAACAATGAAGACCTAATCACTTAGACAACTTCAAATACTTATGTGTCATTTAACAAGGAGAATACATTCTGAGAAATGTATCCTTAGGTGATTTTATCATTGTGTGAACTTCATAGAGTGTACTTACACAAATCTAGATGGTATAGCCTACTACACACCTATGCTCCATAATATAGTCTGTGGCTCCAAGGCTGCAAACCTGTGTAGACACAAATTTAATCTGGGTGAGAATTTAGATATTTTGAAATGATCATATTAATTTAAACTTGAGGTAAGTTTTCATAAGCAAATCTGGATCAATAGAATGACCTTAGGTGTTATAACCAAATATTCAAAGGAATATGTGTTTTTCCCCCTTACTTACTGATCAGTTTTCAATGCTACTTAACTATCTTAGTTATAGACGTTTATGTCAACTCTTGTCAGAAAGAAGTTAGAGAGTTCCTATTCCTTGTTCAAGTTCAGTTCCCTACAGTATGTCTGTATAACTTGAACATGGTTAGAAATATCCCTCAGAGAAATTATCTCAGCTTTGCAACTTACGCACTTTAGTAGAGACTCTTTTTTTCGAGACATGGTCTCACTCTGTTGCCCAGGCTGGAGTGCAATGGCAACATCTGAGCTCACTATAGCCTCAACTTCCTGGGCTCAAGTGATCCTGCCACCAAGCCTCCCTAGTAGCTGGGACCATAGCACATATCACCATGCCCAGCTAATTCTCTCTCTTTTTTTTGTGTGTGTGTATTTTTTGTAGAGACAAGGTTTTGCCACATTGTCCAGGCTGGTCTTAAATGCCTGAGCTTAAGTCATATATCCACTTCGACTACCCAAAATCCTGGGATTACAGGCGCGAGCCACTGTACCCACCTTATTGGAGACATTTTGAAAAGTGAGAATTAATTTAAATATTTTGAAATGATCATATTAATTTAAACTTGAGGTGAGTTTTCATAAGCAAATCTGGATCAGTAGAATGACCTTAGATGTTATAAGCAAATATTCAAAGGAATGAGAAACATCAGACTAGGATATCATTTTGCTCTCATTGAGCCATAGATTTGGGAAGTATTTAAAACGATGTATAAGTCCATCAAGTTTAATTTTTTTTATTTGAGATGGAGTCTCACTCTGTCACCCAGGCTGGAGTGCAGTGGTGTGATCTCTACTCACTGCAACCTCTGCCTCCTGTGTTCAAGCAATCCTCCCACCTCAGCCTCCAGATTAGCTGGGACTACAGGCATGCACCACCACCTGACTAATTTTTGTATTTTTAGTAGAGATGGCAATTCACTATGTTGGCCAGGCTGGTCTCAAACTCCCGACCTCAGGTGATCCACCTGCCTCAGCCTCCCAAAGTGCTGGGATTATAGGCATGAGCCACCATGCCTGGCCAAGTATAAGATATTTTAAATTAGGTGGAAAAGATGTTTCATGAATTTTATTGGCCAAATTAATGAAAAATCTGGTCAAATAACATAGTCTAAGTAGGTTAGGATACAGGCTTTTGTGAATAAATAAAATAAGTTGATGACATAAAAAGGTCATGGACCACCAGGCCACTTTCTTTAAGTCATGGAGTAACTTCCATAGCAACTATAAATAGAGTTCAGTGTGTTCCTTCAAGGTCACAATTGAGAATCCAATTAGTGTTCAAGCTGAAATCTCTTTTTGTTATGTGGCTTTAGGCATCTGGGATGGTCTCCCTTTAAATTACTTGGGATGGTAACTTTGAGACAGCCTCAAACATCAGTATCAGAGACATTTCTCTTGGGCTTGTAAATTTCCATAGATGAAATTGGGGAAGGGACAGGCGCAGGACTCACACCTGTAATCTCAACACTTTGGGAGGCCAAGGTGGATGGATCACAAGGTCAAGAGATCAAGACCATCCTGGCCAACTTAGTGAAACCCTGTCTCTACTAAAAATATTAAAATTAGCTCAGTTACTTGGGAGGCTGAGGCAGGAGAATCACTTGAACCCGGGAGATGGAGGTTGCAGTAGGCCAAGATCACACCACTGCACTCCAGCCTGAGTGATAGAGCAACTCCATCTCAAAAAAAGAAAAAAAAAAGAAAATCGAGATGTAGAGTATCAGCATGCATTGCATGTAATAACAGTTAACACTGGTTGAAAATGTGTTTTAGTTATACATATATACATATATTTTTTATGTACTGAGTTGTTACGGGAAATGTGTTTCTTATTACTGGTTGGGGTTTAAAATGTTTGAAAAACTCATTCAGTGAAATATCAGTTGGATCACTGATATCACTCTACTACTCCATAGCGAGCACTTTTTCCTGTGAAGTTAAATGTTTACCAGTAACTGAAAGCCCAATACACCTCACTTAGATGACATAGCAAGGACAGAAAGATAATGAGAAGGAGAAGTTTTGTGGGGGCTGAGGAAAGGTAGTTGACTAGTTCTTTCCCTTCTCATTTCAATCAATGGCAAGCTGTCAAGTGAAGCAGGAGAATAGGGCCTGGAAGCAGGGAATCTAAGGCCAATTCACACTGTTTTCCTAGAAATAAATCAAAAGGAAAACCCCAACTTCCTACACCCAAATAAGAGAACAACAAAGGCTATTTCCTTTGAATCTGACTGGCCCACTCCTTTCCGCATCACAGATGAGAAATGGAAACTACCTCTGATTGTTCCCATGCAAGAACCAATCAGACTGGTCACAGGCCTAGTCTTCATTTGCATAGGGGTATAACTTTGTAACTTCACTTCAGCCTCTGATTGGTCACCTTCCATGACCAATCAGACTAGTTGCAGATCACTACCTTATTTACATAGAGTATAAACCAAGTAACCAATGGGAAACTTCTAGAGGGTATTTAGACCCCAGAAAATTCTGTTACCAGTGTTCTTGAGCTGCTTGCTCAAACCTGATTCCACTCTGTGGAGTGTACTTTCATTGCAATAAATCTGTGTTTTTGTTGTTTTATTCTTTTGTTGCTTTGTTTGTGCATTTTATCCAATTCTTTGTTCAAAACACCAAGAACTTGGACCACTCATATTCAAGACCCTTGCCAGTAACAAAAGCTTATTTAATTTAACCTTTCATCTGGTGTATTGTGGGAAGGCAGACAATAGCCATTACTATTTCAAGAATTATATGTGTGGATCATTTTTTGAGGTGGTAAATTGAGGGAGAATTTTTTCTCTCTGGATTTTTAGCCTGTAATGGAAAGGAAAAATAAATTACGAGAATGCATCAAGGCCAGGTGGTGGTGGAAACATGACAGGGCTGGAGGACACACCTAAACATGTGAAATCCCAATGCTGCGCAGCTGGGGCCAAATTCATGTGCCCCCAACACCGGGTACCACGAAGGCTCCAGTCCTGCCCTCCCACCACCTATCAATCCACCCTTTCCCCCAGGCCCCTTTCTTCCTTCCTGAGGAGCTCCCCAGGGCAATCCAGCTTTCCCCCACTAGGTGGGGCTCCTCATCCTGTGCCACAGCCAGGGTATCCAGGATGCCAACCCTGGGGTCCCTACCCTCTTCCATACCCACCATCTTCCCCTGAAATGCCTCCTGTGAATCCCTTGGCTCCTGGCATGACCGGACCAGGAGTGGTAGTGGACAAAAAGATGCAGAAGAAAACAAAGAAAGCTCATAAAAATATGCACAAGCACCACAAACATCACAAGCATGGCAAGTATTCCTCCTCCTTTTTCTCTTTCTCTTCCAGCAGTGACTGATTAAATGCAGGCCCTGGACCCTTCCTTCAAGTCTCACCAGTTCTGCTCTCCTATCAAGCGTCAGATGCCATGTTGTACTGTGAGAAAGTAGTCCTTGTGCTCCCCACCTCTAACCCCACCTGAGCCTCACCCTGCTGTTCAGCCCTGAGTGGCTAGGGAAAATGGAAAGAGGATTACCATGGCATGGTCATCTTCTTGCTGTTGGATAGATCATGTAGCTAATGAGTTTAACAGGGGAGCTAATTTTTTAAGATGATGACTAAATGTTGAAGACAAGTTTGAGATGTGTAAAATGTGATTTTTTACTTACTCTTAAAATACTTGTGATTGGGGAGGTTTGCGGAAATTTAATTATGATGAAAAACCTCTATTGTTTTGGTAATGTTGGCATACTTGGGGAATTTAGTGGCAAATACATTCCCCAGCAGGCTTTTTGTTGGTTGCACTAATTGCAAGTTTGCCTGGAAGTAGAATCCATTTCATCAATGCACTTTGACTGCCATTTTGGAATGTCATCTCTCTTCCTTAGCCCAATATGATGTCTCAGGTCCTATTCTTATTCTCCAGCTCTCAGTCCAAATAAAGTTATTTATTCTGGGAAAAAACATATGAAATAGAAGAGTATATATATGGTAATATTCATACTTATTGAACACATGTGCCTATGCAGATTTATTATCTATACTATATATAATTATATGTGAAATCTAACAAAACTGTATGTGTGTGGTGTTAAGTCACAATCTGTTTCTCTTTGGAACCCCATTCTGTATACAAACATTTTTGCAACACATGTGGATTAGTAGTAGGAATAGATGGTTTAAAAATATGTTAAAGCAACAACTTAAGTCAGCATGTTAAAGAAACATAAAAACCAAAATAGTACAGTAATTCCTCTGTAACAGTGGAAATAAGAGGGAAACACTAAAATGTGGAAACATATAGATTTCTCTATATGCATATAAATGTTCAGCTGTTGTTAATATCTTCTGGAAGAATCTTAGATACACTAACCTCCTCAATAAATATTTCACATTTAGTAAAGAAAATGTACTACCTACCTACTAAAGGAAATGTTTACTTGCCATTTTGCCCTTTTTCTAATTTTACATTTGAACATCAGTATTAGTGGTGCCTTGATGAGCCTAGATTTTACTCTTTAGCATGTCTGAATAGATTATTGTAATTAGCTACTTGGATTAATTTTACTGGCTTTCTGACTAGTCAGATTTTAGAGTACTGAGAGGCACCAAATTTAATTGCATAGGGTCAACTATTTTCAAATGCGTGATGACACCAATCAGAGTGGACTTAGCTATAGTGAAATAAACAACTCCATGTGCATGTCATTCAGGGCACAAGATATTTAAATACACACAAAACTAACTCTTCCTGCAGTGTTGCTTACTATAAATTAATTTACAAACATGCTTGGCCAGTGGCACAGACATCGACCTGGTAAACATTTGTTTGCTGTTGCTGGAATTGTGTGCACTGCCGATGGGTGGTGTTCAATCATTACTATTTGTCCAATTTGGCTGTTTTAGGAAAAAGATAAAGAATTATGTATTGGACATGGAAGTCATGGTGTCTATCAAACACATACCTGTTGTTAGCTTATATTGCCCCACCTAGAGCCCTTAGCTCAGGAGTCTGTTATTTGTTCAGAGAAAGGGAATTTATTGACTCATATACTAAGAAGTAAAAACTAAGGCTAAATTCAAATGTAGCTGGATTCAGAAGCTCACATATTGGATTTAGTAGCTGGTCTTTATCTGTTGCCCAGCTTGGCCATACTTTCTTCCATGTTTTGGCTTCATTTTCAGAATCCATGTGGTCACAATATGGCAGCAGCTGCTCCAGCCTCACACCTCCTCAAGTTAAAGCCAAACAGAAGAGGGAAATGTCCTTTCTGTTTAAATATCTCTTTCTGGTTAGTCAAGTAAAAGTCCTGAGATTAGTTCTGATTTATTCTGACTGACTTGGCTTGAATTAAGTGTCTATTCTTGAATCGAACTGCAGCCAGAAGAATTCAAAGTCCTGATTGGCTAAACCTAGGCCTTTTGTTCTATCCCCTAAACCAGGAATTAAGGCCCAATTCAAAGCATATGGATTGAAAGTTGGGAAGAGTTACAGTTACTTGAATAACGAGGAGTTGGATGCTTAGAACTGAAAATATCCAGAATGCTAAGAACATTTTTATACAAGCTAATTCAATATTTTAAAAATGGGAATAGGAACTTCACATTTACAAGCTTCAACCCAAGGGGAATATGGAAAGAGCTCTGATATTCCCCTCATGTCACTTGCTGGCTTTGTGATCTTGGACAGATCACAATCTCCAATTATTGTTCTTCCCAGCTGTAAAATGGGGATAATATTGTCTTCCTGTCTATATCACAGATGATTATGAAGATTCAAAAGGTAATGTTTCCAATAAAAATCATACTATCTAACATCTAATGAACCGTTTGCATAGAAACTATGTTATTTAATCCTTATACTAATTCTACGCAGTAGGTGTTACTATAATACTCATTTTTAAGAGATCTAAGGCTTAGGGAGGTTAAATAATTTGCTTGGCATCACACAGAATTAAATGACTAGCTCAGTATCCATGTCTATTTCATTACAAAATTCATGATGCTAGCCATCATGACACAGATATAAGGATTGTTACTGGATTTAAATAACTCTAAGATTCACATTTCTTCACATTTTAACATATTTAAAATCAGCATACATCTTACAACTGATGAGTAGTAGTCAATCTGACATAGTAGTCATTACTTGCTTATGTGTGAACCTGGTCATTGCTGTTCTTGTTGTTAATTCAACTGAGTCAGCTATAAGTGTTGAGTTTAAATGCCATGCAAAATGTTCTTCAAAATATTATACTATGATTTGACATTGAAATAGAAATTTATGTAACAGAAAAGCACAGAAGCAGAGTAATGAAGCATCAATATGATATAGTAAAGCAAATGCTCATCTCTGTGGAAATAACAACTTCATATTTTCTTATAAGGCAATAACAACATGCTTTATGACATCTTAGAAAGAAAGATGCCCCAAAGTAGAATCCATGTTATCTGCTACTGAGATATGTGCTAAAGGATTGTCTGTCACATGCCAAGATTTACAAATATCATAATAAATTGATTTTGCTTATATTTTCCTTTCTATATAGGACTTGGGTGATAAATATACATATATGTCCAAATAAGTCTCAAATAACTCTGTCATTAAAGAGAAAACAAAAACGTTCCGTGATAAAGAGGCATGAACGATAGTTTAATTGGCATTAGCCTCTTCTTTTTCTAGAAAGGCATACGACATTGTGTTTCTTGCAGTTTATGGACTCTTTGATTCTATATAGTATTACTATATTGAAGAAATAATAGAAAGTTTTATATTTTGAGGAGTTATTTTGCAGAGCTGTAGTGAATCATCTATTTTCAGGATCTTTAGCCTAAAAATTAAACCATTTACTATAAAGATTAAGTCATAATAAAGAGATTTTAAGAAAAAACTTAGAAGAATTACAAGTACTTTATTACTCATATAACAAATGTAAGCAGATTGGCTAAAATAATGGAAACAAGAACAGATTTCAGGCTAGGTAATTACCTAAACTAGCCTTTCTTTACCAGAAACTAGACAGATTTGCAAAGTTTAGAAATTAGCTCTTTGGGGTGCAGGATTTCTATTTATCACATTACCTGCCTTCATATGAAACAGGAAGCTTTTTGCTGTTTTGTTAAAATATTATCTATCATTCATACCTAAAATTTATGGGGTGGGGTGAAAGGGGTCAGGTAAAATTGAAGCGTCTTTATTTCTTACCATTAATGATTTCCTTTCCTCCAAACAATAGACTTTTATTTAAATTAGAACATCTTTTTTGTCCCATAAAACAAATACTACAGACAAAAGATATTTATTCTCACAAGGTATTCATTTTGAAGTGTTTACTTAAAAAAAAAAAACACTTTGCTCAATCTTTGCAGTCATTAAACTGCAGAAGTCACAAGAACCCCTTTTGCAGAGGCTGTGAAGTCACTGAATGAAATAAAGTCAAATTTGGCCGAGTATTGTGTTAGGAAATCTCATTTGCAGAGACTAAGCACTTTTTCCTTGCAAGTAAGCCTACTTATCACTGTTTATTGATGATCTTCCAGTCCTCAACAGGCTTGCTAATAACAGAATCTTTTTACCACTAAATCATGTGGAAAATACAATATATTTTCTCTTCTAAAAGTATGGCAATATGCCCTGGCTCCAAATCTTAGTAAATCTGATTTGATTTCTAATTTTATATTTCTAGAACTTTATAGATAAAGCATTTTAAAGCGTTACTAAAACCATGCAGCTTTGCAAATGAATAAAAATGATTATGTTCTCAAAAATTATTACTGTTACTATCAGTTCTAAATAATCTTTGTATAATACTTAATAATTTATAAGATTGTTTCATGTCTCTTATCTTGTTAAATTCTTTTATGTTTATTGTAGAGCACCTAATTATTGAAGGGAAATATCATATTTTGTTTTGCATACTGCTTTCCATATATTGACTTACGTATTTTCCTATTACAAAGAAATATCCATGCTCCACTTGGTAGAAGTTCCCAAGGATTATTCAGTGTCTGTCAGAACAGTTTCCCAGTCAGTCATGCTGCCTAATCTCCTTGGCATTAGAATAGTTCTGATATAATGTGTCAAAGTAAGAGTTGAAGAATTTGTGATGCCCTAAAAAATGGTGTGAAGTAGAAATTATTGAACAGAAAGAGGATTAGTACTTTGAAAACTTAAAAAGAAAGTAGAAAAAGGAAACAAGCACTTACCACACCCCAAACATTGTCAATTTTCTTAGTTGAAATTATTAGGTGTCTAGCTTTTTAAACATTTATTTAAATATTCTGACTTGCAGACACATGCTTACCTTAGTTCATGATTTTGGTTTTGAGATTTTGATTTGGGATTCTGGGATCCTGCTTGTATTCATCAAAGAAAAAATAATTATCTTAAAAATTCAGTCTTTCATGAGCTCAGCTTTTTACTTTGAATAAAACTTTCCTTATTTGTTTTATAGTATTACATGTATTATGTATGATTGTTCTTTACCAGGATGATGAAAAGAGTTGTGTAAATTTCAGTGATCTGATAGACTCTGTAGATTACTATTAGATATGGGAATGTTCAAACCCGGTCCCTGGCAAGCTTCAGTAAGTCGAAGCCCCTCAGCATGAACCAGCAGGAGGAAAAGATAGGTTGAGAGGCAGTCAGCAGAAGCTCATACTTGCACATGTTTATTTTCAATAATTAGCATAGTGTTAATAGAAACATCCATTTGAAGCAAAGCCTGCTTATTTGCACAGTGAAAATATGTGGTACTGTAGCTTTACTATAAAGACTACAAAATTAATTAAGCAACAAACGCTAAACTCAACGTAAATTCAACAACATATTTTCAAAGAGAATTAGGACTGAACATCAAAATGCCTAATATACATACATTTTTAACTTTTATTTTAAGTTCAAGTTTACATGTGCAGGTTTGTTATATAGGTAAACTTGTGTCATGGGAGTTTGTTGTACAGGTTGTTTCCATCACCCAGGTATTAAGCCTAGTACCCATTAGTTATTTTTCCTGATCCTCTCCTTTCCCCATTCCACTCTCCGATATATCCCAGTGTGTTGTTCCTCTGTATGTTCAATGTGGTTCTCATCATTTTGCTCCCACTTATAAGTGAGAACATGTGGTGATATAGTTTGGCTCTGAGTTCTCACCCAAATCTCATGTCAAATTGTAATCCTAATTTTTGGAGGAGGGGGCTGATGTGAGGTGATTGGTCATGGGAGCAGATGTCCCCCTTGCTGTTCTCATGATAGTGAGTTCTCACAAGATCTGGTTGTTTAAAAGTGTGTAGCACTTCCCCCTTTGCTATCTCTCTCTTGCTCTGCCATGTGATGTGCCTGCTTTCCCTTCCCCTTCCACTATGATTGTACGTTTCCTGAGGCATCCTTGGCCATGATTCCTGTACAGCCTGCAAAATTGTGAGTCAATTAAACCTATTTTATTCATAAATTACCCACTCTCAGGTAGTTCCATACAACAATGTGAGAATGGACGAAAGCATACACTATTTGGTTTTCTGTTCCTATGTAAATTTGCTGAGAATAATGGCCTTCAGCTCTATCCAAATCCTTGCAAAGAACATGATCCTGTTTTTTTTATGGCTGCATAATATTCCATGGTGTATATGTACCACATTTTCCTTATGCAGTCTATCATTGATGGGCATTTAGGTTGATACCATGTCTTTGTTATTGTGAATAGTGCTGCAATGAACAAATGCATGCATGTGTTTTTTCTTTTTTTTTCTTTCTTTCTTTTTTTTTTTTTTTTTTTTCCCAGACAGAGTCTCACTCTGTTGTCCAGGCTGGATTGCAGTGGTGCAATCTTGGCTCACTGCAACCTCTGCCTCCTGGGTTCAAGCAATTTGCGTGCCTCAGCCTCTTGAGTAGTTGGAATTACAGGGATGCACCACCACACCTGGCTAATTTTTGTATTTTTAGTAGAGATGGGGTTTCACCATGTTGACCAGGCTGGTCTCAAGCTCTCGACCTCAGGTGATCCCCACACCTCAGCCTTTCAAATCACTGGGATTACAGGTGTGAGCCACCATGCCCAGCTGCATGTTTCTTTACAATGGAAAAATTTATATTCCATTGGGTATATATTCAGTAATAGAATTGCTGAGTCAAATGGTAATTCTGTTTTTAGGTCTTTGAGGAATTGGCACACTGTCTTACACAATGATTGAAGAAATTTATACTTCCACCAACAGTGTAAAAGCATTCCTTTTACCCTGCAACCTCACCAGCATCTGTTATTTTGTGACTTTTTAATAATAGCCATTCTGACTGGTATGAGATGGTATCTCAGTGTGGTTTTGATTTGCATTTCTCTAATGATTTTAAGCTTTTTTTTACATATGATTGTTGGCCGCATGTGTGTCTTCTTTCGAGAAGTGTCTGTTCATGTCCTTTGCCCACTTTTTAATGGGGTTGTTTGTTTTATTGTAAATTTGTTTAAGTTCTTTTTAGATGCTAGATATTAGACTTTTGTCAGATGGATAGATTGCAAAAATTTTCTCCAATTCTGTAGGTTGTCTGTTCACTCTGTTGATAGTTTCCTTTGCTGTGCAGAAGCTCTTTAGTTTAATTAGATTCCATATGTCAATTTTTTCTTTTGTTGCAATTGAAAATGCCTAATTTATTTTACTACAGAATAATGTTCTTAACATAGGTGGCTTTATTTTTTATAAAAACAGATTTTTGGATATAACTCATATACTACACAAGTCATCCTTTTTTGTGTGAGATGGAGTCTGACTCTCTCCCCCAGGTTAGAGTGCAGTGTCATAATCACAGGTCACTGCAGCCTCAAACTCCTGGGCTCAAGGGATACTCTTGCCTCACCCTCCCAAGTAGCTTGGAACTACAGATGTGTCCCACTGATGGTAGCAGTGGGCCATCTGGTGCAGCCACTGCCATCATGCCAGCAGCTGCAGGGAAGGCATGGGGAGGAAGTGGACACTCTACCACCCTGGAGACTACCAAAAAGGGGCTGGGCGAGGTCATGTGCTGGGTCACCCCTGAGTGCTGAGGCCACCGGAGGAGCTCGCAGCAACATCACCCCTGTCCTGGATGCCAGCCCAGGCCCCGTGAGGACCTGGAGCCCCTGCCCCAGGAATCACATGCACATGGCTAGGAGCCATTCTCCATTGAGACAGTGGGAGTTGGGGATAAGCAGGGGCCCTGCCCCTTCCAAGTTGGCAGAGCAGGAGCTCTCCAGGTACAACGGCAGCTGCCCATGCCATGGCTGGAACTCAGGTACCCCAGTTCTCTTGGGAGCTGGGACTAGGCAGGCACACTACAGATGTATGCCACTGATGGCCTGTCCCCACCCTCCCTCTGGAGAGGGTATCCTCTCCAGGACCTTCCTTCTGCTGAAGGTTGAACACCTGATGAGACAAGCTGCTTACAGAGAGGAGCTACCCACTCTGGATCTCCTCTGAGCTGTTCTAACATTAAATAAAGCTCCTCTTCATTTTGCTCTCCTTTCATTTGTCTGTGTATCCCATTCTTCTTGGACACAGGACAAGAACTTGGGCAAAGGTGCCACCAGCCACAGAGGTTTCTGGCCATAAAAGTGACACCTCAGAGATCCCATAACACCACAATGGTTAGTGAATTTTTAATATTTTTGTAGAGACAGGTTCTCACTATGTTGCCCAGGCTACGATTCACACTTTTAAAATATACAGTTCAACAACTTCCTTTATAGCCACATAGTTGTAAATCCATCACAATCAGTTTTAGAACATTTTAATTGCCCTAAAAAGAAACCTTGTGTCCCTCAGTAGTCACCCTCCAATCTTTCCATATCCCCACCAACCCTATGCAACTGCTAATTGACTTTCTGTCTCTATAGATTCATCAATTCTGGTCATTATATATTAGTGGAATAATTCAATATGTAGTGTTTTGAGACAGAATGCTTTAACTTAGCATAACATTTTCAAGGGTCATCTATGTTGTAGCATGTTATCAGTACTTCATTTATTTTTTATTGCTGAATAATATTCTGTTTTATGAGTATACCACATTTTATTTATCCATTCATTGGTTGATGGAAATTTGGGTGGTTTCTACCTTTTTGCTATTATGAATAATGCTGCTATGAATATTTATGTGCAAGTTTTAGTGTGGACAGGTATTGTCTTTTCTCTTAGGTATATACCAAGGAATTGAATTGCTGGTTCATATTGTAACCCTAAGTTTAAGTTTTTAAGAAATTGGCAAATTGTTTTCCAAAATGGCTGCACAATTTTACATTTCCGCCAGTGATGCATGAAGGCTCCAATTTTTCCATATTCCCTTCAACATTGATTATTTTCTCTCTTTATGTGTGTGTGTGTGTGTGTGTGTTTATGTATGTATGTGTGTGTTTTTATTATAGCCATCTGAGTGGCTGTGAAGGAGTATTTCATTGTTGTTTTGATGTGTGTTTTCTTGTTCACTAATGACCTGGAACATTTTTTTTTCTTTTATAGATTTAAAAATATTTATTTATTTATTTGTATAAACATGGTATTGCTATGTTCCTCAGGCTGGTCTAAAACTCCTGGCCTCAAGTGGTTCTCCTGCCTCAACCTCCTGAATACCCTGAGCACCTTTTCATGTGCTTATGGAACAGTTGTATATCTTTTTTTAGAGAACTGTCTATTGAAATCCTTTGTCCATTTTTAATTGGGTTTTATTTTTACTACTGAGTTTTGATAGTTATTTATATATTCTAGACACTAGTACCTTATTAAATATATGCCTTGCAAAAATTTTATCCTGTGGGTTGCCTTTTTGCTTTCTGGTACTGTCCTTTGAAGTATGAAAGTTTTTAATTTTGATTATTCCCCAGTTTATCTAATTTTTCTTTTGCTGTTTGTGCTTTTGGTGCCCTATTTTTTTTTTTTTTTTGAGATGAAGTTTTGCTCTGTCACCCAGGCTGGAGTGCAGTGTCATGATCTTGACTCACTGCAACTTCCACCACCCCATTCAAGCAATTCATCCATCTCAGCCTCCTGAGCAACTGCAACTACAGGTGCGTGCCACTCATATAACAGAATATTATTCAGCAATAATATTGATACTCATATAACAGAATATTATTCAGCAATAAAAAATAAATGAAGTACTGATAACATGCTACAATATAGATGACCCTTGAAAATGTTATGCTAAGTTAAAGCATCCTGTCTCAAAACACTATATATTAAATTATTCCACTAATATAAAATGACCAAAATTGATGAATCTATAGAGACAGAAAGTCAATTAGCAGTTGTTTAATATTTTAAAATCTATAAATATGCCCAACTAATTTTTTTTGTATTTTTAGTATAGAGATAGTTTCATTGTGTTAGACAAGATGGTCTTGATCTCCTGACCTCATGACCCACCTGCCTTAGCTTCCCAAAGTGTTGAGATTACAGATGTGAGCTACCATGCCCAGACTGTGCCCTATTTAAGAAGCAATTTTCTGATTCAAAATTCCAAAGATTTAAACCTAAGTTTTCTAATATTTTTATTTAAAATTATAAATTTTAATTAATCTTTAATAAAAATTATAATTTTTAAATATTTTTTATCTCTTAATTTAGTTCTTTGATCTATTTTGAGTTAATTTTGTTATATGGTACGAAACTGGGGTCTGTCTTTCTTCTTTTTTTGTGTGAATGTGCAGTAATCCCAGAACCATTTGTTGAAAAGATAATTTATTTTGTCACCCTTGTCAAAAGTCAATTGACTAAAAATGTGAGGATTTGATTTCTGTGCTTATAATTCAATTCTTGTTATATATGTCTAGTCTATTGTCAGTATCACATTGTTTTGATTATTCTAGCTTTCAAGTAGTTTGAAATTAGAAAATGTGAATCCTCTAACATTGTTTTTCCCTTTCAAGATTTTTTGATTATTCTTTTTCTCTAGCATTTCCAGGTGAGTTTTAAGATTAGCTTGCAAATTTCCCTGAAACAGTATGCTAAGATTTTAATAGGAATCATGTTGAATCTGTAGATCAATTTGTAGAGTATTGTCATCTTAATAATATTAAGCATTCCAATCCATGAACATGGGATATCTTTCAACTTCTTTAGCTCTTCTTTAATTTCTTTCAACATATATAGATTTCATTGTATGAGTCTTACATTTCTTTGGTTAAATTTATTGTCAAGCATTTTATTACTTTGTTTTAAAAATAAAATCGTTTTCCTAGTTTTATTTTTGATTTGTTCATTTTTTACTTTAGAAAAATACATTTGGCTTTTTTTTTTTTTTTTTTTTTTGGAGTCTCTCTCTGTCACCCAGGCTGGAGTGCAGTGGTACAATCCCAGCTCACTGCAATCTCTGCCTCCTGGTTTTAGCAATTCTCCTGCCTCAGCTTCCCAAGTAGTTGGAACTATAGGCATGCACCACCATGCCTGGCCAATTTTTGCATTTTTGATAGAGATGGAGTTTCACAATGTTGGCAAGGCTGGTCTTGAACTCCTGACGTCAGGTGACTGTCCACCTTGGCCTCCCAGAGTGCTGGGATTACAGGCGTAAGCCACTGTGCCCAGCCACAGTTGGTTTGTACATACAGATTTTCTATCCTGAAGCTTGTTTATTAGTAAATAGTTTAATTTTTGCAATAATCTTCCAATCCCACATTTAAGAGTTAGGCATTACATTTTTATGGCTTTTTTTTTTGATTAAATTAGAGACATTCTAGGTCATGGAAAAACAGTTTGAAGAACAAATATAAAAACAGTATTTCTTTTTTAGATGAAATAATACAGTCCATTTTGTAGTAATAAAATTCCATTATTTTATATATTATTGAAGTTTGGTTAATAATGTAGATTTGAATTTAAGAAGGCCACAAATTAGGTATGTAAAATTCTGCAACACATTCTTTCTCAGAATGAGGTCTCCAGACCAGCATTACCAGCATCACATGGAAAATTGTTAGACAGTCTTATGCCCCACTGTATACTTACTGAATCAGAATGTCTAGAGCTGGGGGCTCAGCAGTCTGTTTAAACAAGCCCTCCAGCTTATTCCAATGCAGGTTAAAGTTTTCAAACTACTGCTGGAACTTACCAGGTCTCCTGTCTGCACATCAGGATCATCTCAAATAACTTTTAAAAAAATACAGATTCCTGGTTTTTATTTCAGGCATTTAAAAAAACCAGAATTTCTGAGTGGAGGTCTATGAATATCTACTTTTCTTTAAAAAAGCATCCTCAGTTGATCTGTTGTGCAGGCTTATGATTCACTGCTCTAGATTATAGTATACCTTCAATTTTAGAGTGGTTTGCTGAAAGTTTTGAAACTGGTGAAAATATTTGGCCAGATTGTTAAAATTTTATGTGTAATATTTCAATCTTTATAGCTGAAAGAATCTAAATGTATTATGCTTTATTTTTGACTTCTTTTAATGACAGCACAATTTTAAATGATTGGAAATATTAATAATGTAATTTTTAAAGAAAGTTTTCTTCCTTTCCAGCCAGGGGTTGGCAAACTTTTTCTATAAAAGATAAAATAAGTAAATATTTTAGTCTTTGAGTTTACACATAGGTTTGCCAGATAAAATACAGGACACCCAGTTAAATCTGAATTTCAGATAAGCCACAAAACATTTTTGTAGTGTAAGTATATCATAATTATTGCATGTCATACTTACAGTAAAAAATGATTTGCTATTATATTTAATTAGGCTTCTTGTAATTTTACTTGCTAACTCTGAGTCTGCCACTATGGTATGAAAACTCTGCCATTATGGTATGAAAACAGCTATGGACAATATATAAACAAATTAGCATGGTTGTATTTTAATAAAACTTTCTTTACAAAAATGGGACCAGTGCATGGATGGGGTCCCTTGCCACTGTATGGGCCATGTGTCATATGGCTCAGGTGCCTCCTTCAATCCATCTCCTCCTGCCTTCACCTGGCTAGCTCTCCCCTAGCCCCCCACCCCTCAACAGGCCCCGGTGGGTGATATTTACCTCCCTGTGTTGATGTGTTCTCATTGTTCAAATCCCACTTATAAGTGAGAACATGCTGTGTTTGTTTTTCTGTTCCTATGTCAGCTTGCTGAGAATGATAGTTGGGGGATGACCTTTAAAACATAAAATTCTGATATTCTCATTTTTTAATCACCACAAAAAATCAATTAACATTTTTGCAAAAAAGGAATAGTCCGTGTGAAATTTTACATCAGTATTTAATTATGGAGACAGAAATGGGAGAACTTTGGAAATAGATTTATTCAATTCTTTTACAAATGAGGAAACTAAAGTTCTATTCCTTAACATACAGTTTCTTAAGAGAAAATGACATCTCTATAGCCATTGGCTCAAGTTTTAATTTTGGGTGTCCAGAGCTCAGCCTCTGTCTCCCTTAACACAGCATATCAGAAAACACCCAAGCTTTGTGCTTTGAGGAGTGTTTCTTTCTGTTTGAGCCTTGTCCTCTGCAGGAACCATTTAGAGGTAGATAATGGTGTTATCCACCCCCAGAGATGATGACTTAATTAGTCTGGAGTATAGCTTGGGCACTGGGTTTTTAAAACACTTTCCATGTGATTTTAATGTGCTAACAGACCCATTCCTAGGGCTGTACGGTGCTCAGAACCTTAAGTGAAAGCTTGTTATAATCTTAGCGTCAGATGTGACTCAGGTGTTTTGGATCTTAACAGACACCAGGTGCAGGATCCCCTTCTAAGAACAGCGTAAGTATGCGGTATCCGTCGCTCTTGGCCTACCACCTGTGTGGACCTGCAGAGGTCTTACAGGGTAATTTCTGCTGCTGGGGAAACAGCCTTTCTGTGCATCGACTTTCAATGACCTTCCAGCCGTGATTCCCTCCTGGCCTTCACCTGCAGATGTCTGCCTGCCTGTTCTTGCCGGCTGTCTCGGCAGAAACACTCATGCCATCTGTGCTGGGCTGTCTGGACCAAGAAGGTTTGGACAGAGGGTGGACTTTCCTGTGGAGTCAAAGGCCAGCTGTGCTGCCCTGGCTCAGAGCAAAGATTTTTTTAGGTAGCTATACCTCCATGGAGCAACTTCTCACATCATTCCTTAGAAGAGGCACAGAATTATCAGGTGAGTCCTCTCTCTATCCTTATTACTATCTGACCTTCTCCTAATATTTTCTTTTTTAAACAACAAAAAGAGTACAAAGTGGCATATTTTCATGCCACAGGGGACATACAAATCTTATTTAAGGAACATAATTATGATATTTTACCTTCATTTCACTAACCATTTTGTTGACTGTAATAAGAACTACACCAGGACCAAAGACTTAAAACACTAACAAATTAAAACCATCCCTGATGTAGAGAGTCCTTCTAATCTGAAGCATTCCTCTTCATTCTGTTTTCAAGATCTATAAACACCATATGTTGAGTGGACAGTATTAGAGTGTTCTGGCTTAAACTATGGTCTGTTTTTCTTTCTTTCTTTTTCTCTTTTTGTCCCCCTGAGACTGACCTAATTGATTCAAAAGACAAAAGACCAAGGACATTACAAGAGAAACAGGAATCAAATACTAACAGTTCACATGCATATGGAATTACTTATTTTATCATCAAAAAATGTTCCTTAACTTCACATAGCAAATGGCCAAGGTGATTCTTTTACCATCTGATTGTTCAGTTAACATAAAGAGTCCTGTACTGCATTCCTAGGATGAATAACACATGGCAAATTAGATACATACAAAGTTGTCTTACCTTGACCAAATAGCAGTTACAACTGAGAAACTTAGGAAAAATCGACAGACATCCAATTTCACATGATCATTAATTCTTTTTCTCTGGAAATAAGGTCAAGTTTTGTGGACAATGAACACCAATGAGAATAAAAGTTTTTTAGGAAATTGCTTTCTAGCTAAACCTAGTTTCATATAACTTTCCATCCCCCTCTCTCTCTTTTTATTTAATCCACTTCAATTCCTCCTTACAGACAGACAGACAGACGTTGCAGGCAACCAGACCTGCTTTTTCAGTAGCCTTTTCCACTAGGGTGATGAGTGGGCAAGGCTAACATTTGTGCAAGATGCTCATGTTGATATAACTGAATCTGTAAGTTTAAGGACTCAATATGCCACAATTCAAAAAACTGTATCAGCAACCATATGTATTTTTTAAAGAAATAAATATTACTGACAGCACATGCTTTATTAAACTGATAATGCAGTGCAGCATTGTCTTTTCTTAGGATTGGTACTGGCTGTACCTCAAACCCCTTCCGCTTACATACAATAGTGTTGTTAGTTGTAACATTCAGTAAGATTCATCATCCAGTAAAATCACCTTTGTCAAGTGCTGAGCCACAGACAACTGCTCTCTGGCATTGGAGACTATACTTGTTGATTCCATGAATAAAGATGAAATCTAAGACCTCTTACATGCAGTCCAGGTAAAGGAGAGTCCTTCGTAACACTACTCATGTGTATGCCTGCAAATGTCTGGTTTCCCAGCTTTCATGGCAATGCACACTGCATTCTGGGGATATTGCTAGACAGGTAGGTCAGGATGGGTCAGGATGCAAGCCTAATGTGCACCCCTCTCTTTTCCACTACCACCAAATCAAGTATGCTTCCTTTCTTCTGAGAGCAGGGAAAATGAGTTTAGACAAAAGGGATACTGACAGGAAGAGAAAAACAGGGAGAATGTTTCTCCTTTCTTTTGGAGAAACATTCTCCTTATGGGAGCAAGCTAAGCGAACAATTGAAAGCAAACACTATTTCCTTAGCCCTGGGTACTTTCCAAGTAACATTTTAAGGAAATCTAATAACAACTAATATTTTTGAGCATTTGTCATGCATTAGGCACTTTTCTAAATCACGTGAATTAACTAATGTTATCCAAACAACAATTCTATTATTTACTGTCTTCATATTTCTAAAGAGAAAACTGAGGCTAAAAGAAGTTAAGCAAATTTCACAGGTAGTGTCATGGTCAAGTTTAAAACTTAGCCATTCTTGGGCCGGAGACTGCATTATAAACCATTGCTTTCTACAGACGTCTCTGACAAGAACTTGATATTCATTATCTTATTAAACTTCAATAATTCTGTAAGGTGAATAGTGTTTTCCTACTTTACAGAAGAGGTTATGGAGACACAGAGAAGTTAAATAATTGGCGCAAGTGAACACCATTTGTATACTCCTGGAGCTAGGGTTCAAACCCACACAAGTTAACAAATGACGCTACCTCAAGCTTCTTGAAATATGCACAAGACATCTAATCAATGGGGCCCAACAATCACTACATCCCTATGGTCTTATGCTGCGCCCCTTCTATGCCTTCAGCATTGCCATCTCCACCTCTGTCCTAGGAGGAGCTCATGTGGGCACCAGGGTCACATACTGATGGTATGACTGTCATTTTTACCGTTCTAGACTACAGGTTGTGGCTGACTACATTTCATATCATGTCATCATTATACTTTAGGACTGGTAATAATACTGTGGACAATATTTCTCCTTATATTTGACATTGTGACAAAAGAGACCTATGCAAACCAATGCATTTTCAAATATTAAAGTATACTCAAAATACTGTGAAATACTTAGACTTCCAACATGAGTAGGTGCATTTAGAAGGCAAACTGTCTTTTGTTCAATATACATTTTATCTGAGGGAGCAAAAAGTTAGAATATATTTTCCTTGGAGTCTGTTAAAATCACATAGCTTGCAATAGAGCATCATAAATTTACTCAGGCCTTTTTAGATATTGAACTAAATATATCAAATATAAAATACATACACATATCTTTAGCCTGCACATGTTTATTGTAGCTGGTCTCTGTGGAATTTCTCTTTTCATTATATAATGGGTAAATGCTTTGAGAAGTGGTGAGGGAAGAAACATTCCTTCAATATCTCCAAATGATAAAAGATAGACATCTTTTGTTTGATGAGAACTGTAGTCAAAATAACCATTTAAAGAGTACATAAAAAGAAAGCACAGAGTAAAGTACAATTGAATAAAAGCAGACCTGAGTTTCTGTGGCAGAGGGAGTCCAGACATAGCACAGATGAATCCAGAAAGAGACTAGCACCATTAGGCTTTTGAAATTAGGGGCACAATCTTTGATACGAGGTGGGGGAAAATACTTCTTGGCTGTTTTCCACTTTGGAAGTGGAATGATAATGAGAGGAGTTTCCTTTTGATAATAGCCTCTTGGATGCATTTAATCACTTAAATTTCGGATTCCTTTTATTTTCTCTTGCCAACTACTAATACTTACAACAATTCTCAGATTCTGAATATCTATGTAAATACAACTACAAGCCCTGTGTATGGAGTTTGAGGATTTTACTACATTATAAGAGATTTTCATTGTTATTAACCCTTGAAAATCCAAGCTGAAGCTTTAATGTTTATGTTGATTATCAAACACGAGTTTTTGTTCAGAAAATTTTCAAGTTTGTGAAAGGGTCAGGGTTAGAGAAAGGAAATCCCTACTTTCATGGTTTCCAGTGATTTTCTGGCAGAGGATAGATGGATTCCAGATGTGTCTTCCGGTCAAAGGACAAGAACAAAAACTATTGCCCTGAAAAGTCGGAGACACCTGACCCGAGACACATCATGTAATAGTGAAGAGAATATTAAGTGGAGAATGAGAAATTATGGATTTTCACCAGAGACTGCTGCAAACTTAAGTTGCTTAACTATTCTGAATCTCAGCAGTTAAAACTAAAAGACTAGGCAATCCCTACAGGCCTCTTTCAGCTAGAAAAGTCTAAGGTATACATTTATTGTTAACAGTAGCTGTTATTATTCTTCTTACTGTTTATTTATACTCTGGAACATAAAGTGTTTGAGGTTAGCCAGGTGCAGAGACCTATGCTTGTAATCCCAGCACTTTGGGAGGCCAAGGCAGGTGGATCGCCAGAGGTCAAAAATTAGTGACCAGCCTGGCCAACATGGTGAAACCCCGTCTCTACTAAAAATACAAAAATTAACCAGGTGTGGTGGCATAAGCCTGTAGTCCCAGCTACTCAGGAGCTGAGGCAGGAGAATCACTTGAACCCGGGAGGTGGAGGTTGCAGTGAGCTGAGATCATTCCACTACACTGCAGCCTGAGCAACAGAGCAAGACTCTGTTTCAAAATAATAATAATAATAATAAATAAAGTGTTTGAGGTCATGGCTTAAAGAAATACAGTTCACAACTGGATACAGTAAGTACATAAATGGGTCAAAGGAAGACTAAAGTAGTTAATTAAAGATTAGTGCCACTTTATTGATACTAGTATTAAGGTGGTGTGAAGTACTGTCTACAGGTAGTACAAGGTTTTACTCAGAGGAAGATCTAGGTCTTCTTGAAATTTTATGTCCATGGGTGCTGAGATCCCAAAGTCCAATTCAATAGGTCACAACCACACCAATTTATTTTGGAGGATTTTCAAATGAAGCATTGACAATTGCCTGTGGTAGTATAAAGTAGTCTCCACTAGATATATGCAGATTAACTAATTTAAACCAGTTTAACTATTTTATGAAAATCAAATCTAGATTAGTGAGAAAAATATTACCCTAGATAGTAGAACAATTTGATTTCATGTGGAGAATTGACAATATTTAACTTGCCAATTAAATATTGGAGGACACTTGTCAAAAATGATTATTTTGGCTTTAGAATTCTTGATTTTCAACTCTTTTTAATACAGATCAATGGAAACTCAGTTACTTTTTTTGGCTTTATTTATCCTCAGCTACTTGGGAGGGTCATTGCCTTTGAGCCAGCATGTAACCCCAGGAGCAATGAAGGAGACACTCTCTAGTTGATCAGGTCAAACCTGATGAACATTGAGTTCACAGATAATGCAACCAAACCACTTGATTATCCACCTGAAAACAATGAAATAGAGAAGAACGTTTAGCTGTCTATATTTGATAGCAGAAGGGCCATTGTTCCTGCTTTTTAAGTATTGCCATTATATCATTAAGGTCCAAGGCAAAGAGAAAGTGGCCAAAAACTCACCACCATTACATACTTAAATTTGATATCTAGTCTATACACGAATAACAATAAATTTAGAGTGAATTCATACATAATTAGTTTCTGTCCATAAAGTCAGAGGTTGAATAGCTATCAATGAGAGTTGCAAATCTTCTGCTACATCTTGGAGTTTCTCAAAACATGATACATCGTGTAAGAATCATCAGCTATGGAAGAGACCACCTTCTTCCTGTGTAGGATATTGGCCAAAACTTAGAATTTGTCACCCTCCAAAAAGAAACTGACATGACATTTTGAAAATGTATTTAACAAGCCAGTAGATTAATAACTCGCTGAGATCACAGGATTTTCTTTAAAGAAAAGTGATTGTCTCTCTTTGGGCCTCTCCAGAGTAGGGGTGGAGGCCACATCCATAGAGTTAACAATGGAAATGAAGAGTCACTGATCAAGACCCACCAGAAATAATCAACCTAATGAAATTCTAATACAGATTTAGATAAACAAAGATTCTACAAAACTCTGTTATTTTTTTCCCTGAGAAAAACATCCTTCCTGAATGCCAACTAAAATTGGGACTTTTACTATTGTATTCACTGTTCACCAACTTTTACCAAGGAAAACTATGTAGTAGAATATGATCTCATTCCATTTCTAATTGTCTGAATCAAATCTTGTTACCAAAATTCTTACATTCAAATTTTATGAGGGCATAAAGAGCTTATCATGAAATTTAAATGAAATAAACACTTAGTTGACTGTTTCCAAATTCTGTCTCCTATGTTACTTTTCCAACAAAATTAGGAGTACTCTTAGCTTCTTGATAATCTTCCTCAAACAAAAGAATAAAAGGGCAAGTCCCACAATGGAAAAAGCAAAAAGCTCATAGCATGTGTGCCAGTCTTCCAATAATATATTGATACGGAATTTTTTTTCTACTAAGATAACAAGGATAGAGTTTGAAAAAGTTCCCAGTAACGAAAAATCACTAATGGAGTTTTAAAAATTCTCATGCCATCCAATTTCTTAAACACTTTAAATCTTACCAATCCAGTCTTATGTCTTGTATATAAGGGACTATATCATATAAAAAGTATGGTATAATCCCTCTCCAAGATTAGTGAAGGGGCCTCTACTGTGTTATATGTGGTCTCAAATAGGCATGCTAAATGTGTTGGTAAGCAAAGAGGGTAATCATAATAATTGTTGGTCCTGCAGGAAGTGACTGAAAATTACCTCCAAATTTGTTATAAGTGCTACAATTAGTACCTTTATATAGGATATTTCATGTGTATTATCACATTTAATTCTCATGGCATATACTTGCATAGGATCATTTTACAGATGAGGAAACTGAGGGAAGAATGTTTTTTACATTTAGTACAGATTCTCCATGTCCAGTGTAGTCTCTTTGCAGTAAAAAAGCATTTCTTAATAATTATTTCATTAAAATTTAATCTTAAAACTTTTACTGTCTTAGTAGTTTATAGTTCTTAAAATTTTTGAGCAGTAAATTTAAATGAAGTAGACTGCACTACAGATATTGAAAAAAATTAAGTTAGATCACATGTCTTTTCTCTTTTGAGTAGTAAATGGTATTGGTTTTTTTGTTGGTTAAAATGGTTACCTACTTCTAAGATATGACTGTACTAATTTTATGGAACAGTTCTAAGTACAATGAAGCCAAGAAGTGTTTTCATATTTCCTGTGGTACAGCTTGTCCTCTGATTTCATAATTTATCTTCATTTTCATAAGCAATATTTTCCTTGATCTTGTTCTCAAAGGAAATTGCAATTAATATATGAGTTTTCAGTGAGTTGATATAAATCCAAATCTGGTGTCTCAAAGAAAATTGCATTGTATTAAAAATGTTGGGGTATCTCAACCGTTTGCCTATTAGCAACTGTTTGGCAAAATTTTCACATTCCAAGTATCCACAGAGCAGTCTCAGGAGACGAACATGTCTTGCACATGATTTGTCTTTAGGGATATTAGAATCCAACTTTCAACAGACTAAAACCCAACTGAGGAATGATGTCTTTAAAGTATGTGTCAGACAACCCTTCAAAAAAAGAAAAGTGAAACAGATAAAAATCTCTAATACATTTGGGAAAATATATATTCCACTATACTTTCCATATGGTAAGCGAAGGAACAAATTACATTATGATTAAAATATTTCCTAGATGAATTTTTATCTTCTCAGTCCTTCTAGAGAAGGTTATTACTAAATAATTCTATATCAAATAACTGGAAATAACAAAAATTGTACACATCAATTGATCACAGATGCCACTTTTAGGATATCCTTGTAGAAAACAAGGATAACCACATGGATTTCATGTACTTTTCTTTAAAAAGCACTTAGCCTTTTGTCAACTTTCAGAGAATGAATCAGAAGAGGTATATTTGGTAATGTTGTAAGCTTTCCCTGCTAGAAAAGTCGCCATCAATTCTACAACTCTGAAAATCTTAAACCACAAATTACTAATCTTTAAACAAAGCCTCTTTCCTCCAAGTCTTCTCAGTTCTTCACTCCCAAGTACATGTTTTTCTCTCAGAGACCTTCAGTTCCTCAAGCCTTCTCGCCAGCTTCACTCTCCAGCTCAAGGCCTTCTATCTTTTCCCCTCACTTGCCCTGTAAATTCTCAATAATGGGTCATTTTACTTATTCATCTGTCTCCATGGTTTTATGTTTTTATTTACTATTATTATTTTTTAAGAGATAGGGCCTTGCTATGTGGCCTAAGCTGGTCTTAAATTTCTGGGTTCAAGCGATCCCCCTGCCTTGACCTGCTGAAGTGCTCAGATTACAGGTGTGAGCCTCCGAGCCTAGCCCTCATTTCTTTTGAAGTTTTGGGGCTGCCAGCGGTACTAGAGAAAATCACTCAGTTATAAAATTCTCCTTTGGAAGTCGAAACCCAACAACATACAACGTTTGAAGTTTTCACCTTTCTCCTTCCACTCGTATGTTCTCCTGTGCTCCTGTCCCATGTCAGTGAAGGGTATACTGCCGAACCAGTGTATGAGTCCCTCGTACAGCGCATCTACCCATTCTCTGAAACTTACTGATTTTTTCTCTCTAATATTTCCAGAATATACTTCCCTCTCACCATTCCTGATGCCATTGCTTTAGGACACTCCATCATTATTATTTCATGTTTGGATTGCTGCAAACATCTCCTACCTGAATATCCTCTCTCTATTTTTACCCTCTTCTAGTCTATTCTTTTTAGTGAGATAAAGTCATTTAAAAAAAAATTCTTATCTATTGTGTTGATTGTATCTTTAACCCCTCCATTGACTTTCTGCCACAAACAGTATAAGAACATGTGTGCCCTTTAGTATGACTATCAAGGTCTTTTGTGACCTGTTACCTGCTTACCTTTCTTGACCTATATTCTGGAGAATTATTGCAATTTTCTAAAGGTATAATTTATTTGTTTTTTTTCATATTTTTCCCCTCTGTTTGAAGTACCTTTATCAATGCTCTTCATCCATAAAATCTATGGTATTTCCTCTAAGATAGCTAGATGCTTCCCCTTCCTGAATCCTGACTTTTTCTCTTACCTTACACTGGGGTTCATATTTCTCCTGGGTGCTTCCTTAGTACCACAGCGTAATATCACCCTGTATCAATGTTATTTGTCCACCTTATCTGCCAGATTATATGCTTTTTAAAAGAAAGGGCAATGTTCACTCTTTATATCCCCAGAATCTACCCAAGAGTATGCTACTTCTCAGAAATGTTTACTGAACAAATAAATGAAGAATTTATTAAAAGAGTGAGCACATGAATGGATGAATGCTCTCAAAGGACTCATATGTTTTTCACTAGGGAAAAGGCAAGGGCTAAAAATAAGAATAGAAGATTTAGCTGAGTAGTAAGCTAACTGCTAGGAATGAAAAGGCATGTTACATTCAAAAATACAATAGGTGGTTACAGTGGCTCACACCTGTCATCCCAGTGCTTTGGGAGGCCAAGGTGGGTGGATTCCGAGTTCAGGAGTTCAAGACCAGCCTGGCCAACGCAGTGAAACCTGCCATGATTAACATCCTGGGTGAAATGGAGCAAGACAGTCTCAGATTTTATCACACTACTCAGAAATGAATAAAATAAAACACTTATAAATTGTTTATTTCTGGAATTTTTCCATTTAATGTTTTCAGACTGCAATTAGGGTTGGGTAGTTGAAACTACACAAAGTGAAACCACTGATAAGGGAGAACAATTATATAGGTTTGGGAACCAGATTCCCAGGGTTCAAATCCTCGCTCTCTCTCGTCTTATTTTCCTTATCTGTTAAGTGAGACCAAGAATAGTACCTACCTCTGGGTTCTTGTGAAAATTCAGTGAGGTCATATATATAATATTCTTAGACTTTGCCTGGCACATTCTAAGTTCTCAATCAAAGCTGAATTTTATTTTGTACCCTTTGTTGATAGCCCAGACCCCTCCTGGAGATAACAAGAGAATTGCAGGATTTGTTTAGAGTAAAAAAAAAAATTTTTCCCAGATGACATTTTAGAGATTACTTCAAAGAAATGTTCTGTAAGAGGCAAAAAGAACAAGTTGGAGTTATGTTGGCTTGTTCAGTTGGTGAGCAAGTGTTGGTTAATAGCGTGAGTCAACTACCCACAACTAATGGAAAGTGCTTTAGGCCAAAAATGCACAGACCCTGGCTGCTTAAAACCACATTTATTGCTTCTCTTTTACATGCCCTTTCTTTGCTTGCTCAGGATGTTATTAATAGAATAAAACAAAGAATAATAGCCAGGGACCCAGCCACGGCATCAACAAGTTGTGTGACTTGAATCAACTTGGTTAAATTTGGTATTCTTTATTTCTATAAAATGAGAGTTAGATAATTCCCTGCCTACTTCAAGGAAAACGACTGATTTAAAACTATTGCGATAGGAGGGCTTTATACTCTTAGGCACTTGACTTTAGACAGAAATTCTGTCCAGCTTTGTATAATACCTTTCTTTCTTTTTTAATTTAGAGATTTTTTTTTTTTTAAATCCGTAAGTGTACCTCATTAGTGTCATCTCTCTGGCCGTCAGTGCTTGCTCTCTTGATGGCTACAAAGAATGTGGAGAAACTCCACAGGGCTGATTTGGGCAGGGGCTGGAGCTAACTGTGTCCAGTTTCTAAGTGTGCATTGAGAACTATTAAGTGCCAACCTTCTTAATAGGTGTGCAGATATAGTGATAAATAAGATAGGACCTAATCCTGGGATGCTCACGTTTATTGAGGAAGCCCTGGTAAGCTATGTGTTTTAAACACCATAGGTCTGTGAAGAGGTTTGTTTTATCTCCTAGCAAAAGAAAAACTGTTCATAAAATCTGTTATAAAACGGTACACAACAGAATTCAGACTTGTTAGCATATTTTAATTAACTTTTTCATATATCAAAAAATGGTGATACTGAGTTATGAGATGAAGTCAGTACAGGAGACCCATAGTCTCCAAAAAAACCTGCACCCCAGATATTTCGGACACAGGTATAATAAACTAAACACTCTATATTGAGGGTAATCAGAATCAATACAGATCTGATGATATTAGCTGCCTGAACCAGTCAGCTGTGGCCACAAAAGCTTGTAAGCCTGCTGTCAGGGAGTGAGGGGTATATCATGTGTGGCTTATCTAGAGGCCAGGGGTTGCCAAATTCTGTCAAGATGGTCAGTGTCTTCCTGGAAAATATAACTGTATTCTAATTGATAGAAATAAAACTGTCATTTTTGCAATCATAGTGGAAAGAGTGTAAGGTAAATTGGAAAATAATGGAAGGACAATGATTTATGATTTACACTAAGTAGAGAAAATACAAGACTCTGTATGCCCTTTGAGGACTGCTCAAGAGAGGAGTGTCCTGATGCTCACAAACACCATGCCTGGTGGTGATATGCCAATGTAGACGTTTTTCAAGAGAAAACTGTGCATGCAGCAGGCCAATATAAATATTCTTGACTACTCCATACATGTTTTTCACTTGTAAATTAATAAGTGTACTGGACCATCTTTGTGTGGTACTCCTTTATAGTCTTTTTGAACTTAAAAAAATATCCTGACTTTCTGGCAGACTGACACTGGTCAAGGTTAGTGAATCTCCTAAATGCTTAGTTTCTTCGTCTGGAAAGCAGAGATAAAATACCTGCCTCAGTGTTGTTATGGAAATTAAATTAGCAATACATCAAAAGCACTTTTCACAGTCACTGGTGCATGGGCAGTACTCAATGAGTGGTGACTGTTATTGTGAATATTACGGTAACTTTGGGTAATTCCCAGAAATCTCTGCAGGCATGGGTGACCATTTTCTTTTTTTGGTACAGAATCAGGCAAATAAACAAGTGTGTATGAGTGTGTGTGACATCATGCAATAAACAAGTGTATCTAGGTGACATCACACCAATAAAGAAGACTCTGTTAGACATGGTGCTTTTGACAATTATTTCTGATTGATTTATAGGAACAATACTGCTTGGTGAAATAAATGATTTAACTATGGGTCTGTACTCTTCTGTAGGCCCCAGGACCCCCCGGTGTTTAGACATGATAGGGACTTAATAAAACATAAATTATTCTTGATTTATTGCTCAGTCAGCCTTCTGGATCGCTGGTCAAAGAAAATGAAAATATTGGTTTATACCCTCATGTTCTAAATTTCCATGTTGAATCTTTCACTGAAAACCAGACTTTTATGAATGTTGACAAAGAAAACTTTAAAAACTGAGACCAGGTACAGTTTATCCTTGATAAAACATCTGTCAATTGTCACTAAGCCTGGGCCTTTTACATCCTAGCCAAGTGGGTAACGAATTAGCCATAGAAAATAGTCATTAAGAGAATCTACAAAACACTAAGTCAGAATACAGACTTCGGAGTGAGCTTGTGGGGAGCTGGTGTCTTCATTTCCTAGCTATGTGATCCTGAGGAAGATACTTGAGCTTACTGTGAACGAGGATGGTAACAGTTGCTACCTAACTGAGAAGAGAAAAGTAGTGCCAAGAATAGGAATACAGAGTGTCAGTTGAGGAGGTAGTGGAGGAATTGTAAGTAAGGTGGTCAAGGAGGCCTTGCTGAGCAGGAGATTGAAGATATGAAGGAGGGTGAAGATGAAGAATGCAGAGGAATGGTCTCGGAAAAGAGGCTATAAGTCAGAAGGAGCAGAGCAGGTACAAGCATCCGCAGGAGAGAACATGCCCAGTATGACAGAGAAAGATTATGGGCAGTCTGAGATAAATTCATAGAGTACATGGAGGAGACATGTGTGAGGCCATTGTAGTAACTTTGAGAAAGGAAGGCATTGGGGGGTGTGGAGAGTTGAATTGTGTCTCCTGAAAAGGCATGTTCAAGTCCTAACACCTAGTACCAATGAATGTGGCCTTATTTGGAAATGGAGGCTTGGCAGATGTCGTCAAGCTTAGAGGAAGTCATACTGGACTATGTTGGGCCCTAGTCCTATGACTGCTGTTTTTATAAAAAGACGGTAATTTAGACACAGACACACAGAGAGGGGAACACCATGTGAATATGGAAGCAGAGATTGGAGTGATGCAGCTGCAAGCCAAGGAATTCCAAGGATTGCCAGCAACCACTAGAAGCTAGGGAGAGGCCAGGAAGAATCCTCCCCTGGAGCCTTGAAAGGGAGCATGGCCCTGCTGACACCTTGATTTCAGACTTCTAGGCTCTAGAACTGTGAGACAATCAATATCAGTTGTTTTAAGCCACTCAATTTGTGGCACTTGGTAATGGAAGCCCTGGGAAAACTAATACAGAGGGTTTAGAACAGACAAGCTTGCTCCCTTGATTGGGTTGACAATAGATGACAGGGGAGAAAGACTGGAAGCAGCAAAGTCAGTTAGGAGCTATTGCAATAAATAAAGCAAAAGATTGCATTGCTTTGGGGTAGAGTGGTAGTGGTTGCAATGGTTAAAAGTGGTTGGATTCCGGATATTGTCACAAGGTAGAATAAGTAGCTTTACTGATGAATCATATATAAGATATGAAAATAAGAGAGGTATCCAGGAAGATTCTAAGTATAGAAGAATGGACTTAAGTGAGATGAAGAAAACTTTGAGTGGTCCAGGTTTGGAGCAAAGATCAAGAGTCCAGTCTGGGGCAAGTTAAGTTTGAGTCATCTATTAGAGATCTAAGTGGAAATGCTAGCAGGCAATTCAATACCTGAGTGTGGAGTTCAGGACAGTGTTTAGGGATGGAGGTATGTTTTAGTTTGGGCTGTTATAACAACATCCCTTAGACTGGGTGGCTTATAAACAATAGAAATTTATTTCTCATAGTTACAGAGTCTGGGCAGTTCAAGATCAAGACACCAATAGATTCTGTGTCTGGTAAGAACCCATTCTCTGGCTCATAGACATCTTTTTGCTGTGTCCTCGCAAGGAAGCTGTCTGTAACCTCTTCCCTAAAGTTCCTAATCCCATTCACGAGGGCTCTGCCCTCATAACTTAACAATTTCCCAAAGGCCCTACCCCCAAATACTATCACATTGTTATGGGGTATTTGGGGTGTTGCTTTTCTGGCTGGAAACCTCTGTGGCTGGTAGTGCCTTCGCCCGAATTTTGCTTGTGCCCTCTGTGCTCATTCCACCTACTCAACCTGGCAGGCTGTGCCCAGTTCATGCTACGGGCCTGGATCCTGCACCTGTGAAAGGCGAGTCAGGCGTGGAGTGGTAAGGAGTGTGTGAGTGAGTGTGGGGTCCATCCACTGTGCAGTCAGACATGCTGGCTGCTGCAGCAGGGTGGGCAGCTCCAGGTGTTGGCATGGGTGCTGGCTCTCTATGAGGTTGCAGCTGGACCATGTGCACTGCAAGCAGCTTCCACAGCTGGCACTGGGGAATATGGTGGTGCCCAGAAGCTCTGAGATGCGAAGAACTGAAGGACCCCAAAGAGGGAGTCATAGCTCTGTTTTGGGGAGCTCCCAGGTCTGGGCTTCCCAAAGGGCTGCAGCTCTTCTATATTTCTCTTCACCTGCAATGTTTCAAGCAAGGGGCATACCTCAGCCTTGTTTGTGTTACAGCTTGTTTAGCCTCACCATTCAGTGGGTCCCAAGTTCTTGTCCTGTGATCAGGAAGAATGAGGTATGCAGACAAGTGGAGGGTGAGCAAGATGAAGAGGAGCTTTATTGCGTGTTAGAACAGCTCAGAGGAGACCCACAGGAGGTATCTCCTTTCAGCAGCTGGGATGACCTGATGAGTGTTCAGCTATCAGCAGAGAGGGCAGCTCTTTTCCACAGGCAGGTTGTCCCAAGAAGTGTTCAGCTCTCAGCAGAAAGGGTAGCTCCTCTCTACCATCCCATTGGTAGATCATCCCATAGATGACCCTCTCTGGTCATCCCATTGTCTGCAGCTCTCAGCAGAGAAGAGGCCCTAGAGTGCCTTGCTCCCTTCTGCAGGCAGGTCCTCCCAGTCATTTCCCCATCCTCTCTTCCAGTCTGGCTGAGTCAGGGGTTTTTTATGGGCCTCAGAGAGGTGGAAGCACATGCTGACTGGACCACGGATGGCCATTGGCAGGCCCAGGGAAAAGCACCACAAGCTCCTCTGTGGTCCGGGGGCCTAGCAGCCTGGCCCCCAGGCTTCAGACCATCCCCAGTTTGAAGGTGGGGCTTCACCAGAGACCTGTCCCTTTCTTCCCAGGAGCCTCTCTGCCTCCTGCCACCATTTATGGTGCCCAGGCTGTTCATGTCAAGGGGGGCCTGCAGGCCAGTGGCAGACTGTCCTCATCCCCTCCACCCACCAACCTCTCTCCTGTGCTTGTCGGTGCCCAAAGTCCAGAGTGGACTGAGGTGGCAGGGGGCTGGCATGTCAGCACTGCTCTAAGCATGTGCACCCCCAGCTGGGCTGTGGCAGTGTCCAGGCTCAGCTCCAACCTTGCTCTGAGATTGGAGCAGGCTGTGACAGAAGGGAGAAGCCAGGCAGTGGGGGGAGGCACCTTTGAACTTGCAGAGGGATAGGGGGACCTTCCTGGCCCCCTGAGAGTGCAGAGATGCCTGATCTGTAGCCACAGCAGGGAGGCTGAAGCTGCAGCTGCATCCTAAGAACTCCTGCCCCACCAACTCAGAAGGGGCAGGGTGCCCACTTGTCCCTGGCTCCTTCCAGTTCCATGGAGCATGCAGTCTCTACCATGCCTCCTTGCAGCCTGGGGCAGGAGCTCCAGGTCCTTGTTGGGCCCGGGCCAGCATCCAGGGGAGGGATGACATTGCTCAAGTTCTTCCCATGGCTCTGGCACTCATGGGCAGCCCAGGTCTTCCCCTTGCCTGCTTGTGGCCCTGCCCAGGGGTTTGCCTCCAGGAGCAGATCACAGGTCTCAGGCCTGGCCATTGAGAGCCTCAGTCTCCTCAGTCACCCCGATGTGGTGGTGGTGGTGGGGGGGGGGCTTGGGACATGGCCCCTGGAAGCCCCACGCAGAGCCTCCTCCTGAGGCACAGGAACCCAGCACCCTTGGTGGCCTGGGTATGTTGGCCATGCTGCTAGCCCCATCCGTGAAGCAGGCACTGTTCCCACTTCCTGTTCTATGTTCAATCCTGGCACCACCCCAGGCCCAGCTCGAACTTGGGGTCCCTCTCAGCCCACCCCATCATGCCCAACCATCTTGCTCCCCCACTAGCAGGTAACTTGGCCCAGCTCCATTGCAGCGGCCCCAAGGTGGTGAGCTCCAGGGGGCTCCCAAGGGCAGGCTCCAGTCACTGTCCACCTCCTCCCTATGCCTTCTCTGCAGCAATGGTGGGCAAGAGTAGTGATGTGGGACCAGGGTCCAGAGCAATGGAGGCTCCAGGCCTGGGGACAGGCCGTGCCCAGCTGCACAAGAGTGGGGGTGGCACAGTCAACTGCCTAGGGGTCACAGGGCACAGGCCTCCCACTGCCACTAGTGCTGGTCCTGCAGCAGCTCCTGCCACTACTACTTGCACCTCCCACTGCAGCTGGCGCGATGGCAGCAGCTGCTCTGGATGGCCAACTGCTGCCATCGATATTGGTGATTAAGTTTCAACATATGCATTTTAGGGGGATGCAAACATTCATACCACACCAAGGACCAAATTGGGAATCATCAGCACATAACCTGTGGAGAATTAAAGGAAACTAGGTTAAGGGAATGAACTGGAAATATTTCAGAGAAGAAAATAGTATTTATGCATTAGACATCTTTACCGCTTGTCTATATTTATTTTTTAATTGTCATAACAACTTTGTGAAGCGCAGATCACTTTTACCACCTGGAACCCTTATCCCTGAATTTCTCCATAGCTGATTTCTTCTCATTTCTTCTGATCTCAGCCTGATTCCCACTTTCTTAAAGACATCTTCCCAATCTATTTATCTAAAATACGTTGCTTTCTCTTACTACCATGTTATTTTCCACCCCAAACACTTTTCCTTTATGATGCTCATCACCATGGGCAGTGTTTCATTTCACTGTTTTCTTATTTATTGTTTGTCTCTTCCTCTAGTCTATAAGTCATGAAGGTTTGGTCTCTCTGATTTTCTCTAAGCACTCTGCTAGCATCCTATTGGCACTCAACAAACTTGTTGAAAGAAGAAAGGAATCTCAATTTACAGATAAGGAAACTCTGAGTTAGTCAACAGCACAGTTCAGAGTTTTTTCACTCTTTTTTTTTGAGACAGAGTCTCACTCCGTCACCAGGCGCCAGGCTGGAGTGCTGTGGCGCGACCTCAGCTCATTGCAACCTCCGCCTCCCGGGTTCAAGCAATTCTCCTGCCTCAGCCTCCCCAGTAGCTGGGACTACAGGCATGCACCACCAGGCCCAGCTAATTTTTTTTGTATTTTTAGTAGAGACAGGGTTTCACCATGTTGGCCAGGATGGTCTCGATCTCTTGACCTCATGATCCACCCACCTTAGCCTCCCAAAGTGTTGGCATTACAGGCGTGAGCCACCGCGCCCGGCCTTGACTCTTAATTATGTCAAAAATCCTCTAAGTTCTTCATGCCAGATGGTAGTTCTGATGATCTATTGCTGCATAACAAACCACCCAAGACTTATTAGTTTACAGCTACATTTTATGATTATTTCTCATGATTCTGTGGTTTGTCTAGCTTCTGATCATCATCACTCACTTGGCATCTCCCATGTATTTGCAGTCAGAGGGTGGATGGCACTGGAGTCATCTAAAGGCTTCACTAGGTTAGACATCCAAAATGGCTTCTTCACTCACATGTCTGGTACCTGGGCTTGGATGGTTGGAACAGCTCAGGCAGGGTCTTTACCTCTTTCCATGTGGCCTCTCACGTGGCTAACTTTTTGGGCTATTCTATAGCAAGGAAGTGTTAGAGTCATCTTCTTACATGACAAGTGTCTTCCCTCAAAATAAGTGTTCCAAAGGGACCCCTGTAACAGCTGCAAGTTTCTCTACAAACTATCCCCAGAAGTCATGCGGCATTACTTCCACTGCATTCTGTTGGTCAGTCACAGGTGAGTAACAGGATCAGCTCAACCTCAAACAGAGAGGACTATGCATGGGATTTGCATACCGGGAGGCATGGTCCGTCTTTAGAAACTAGCAACCATAGTGATGTCCTTATTAAGAGTCTTGAAGTCAATTTATCCTCTCCTTCTTCCCTACTTCCATCCAAGTTAAACATGTACAGTCTTGATTTGATCTGGCTGTGTCCCTACTCAAACCTGAGTAGGGTTTGAATTGTAGTTTTCATAATCTCCCCATGTCGTAGGAGGGTCCCAGTGGGGGGTAATTCAATCATGGGGACTGTTACCTCCATGCTGTTCTTGTGATACTGAGAGAGTTCTCACAATATCTGATGGTTTTATAAGGGGCTTTCCCCACTTTTGCTGGGCACTTCTTGCTGCCACCATGTGAAGAAGGACATGTTTTCTTCCCCTTCCACCATGATTGTTAGTTTCCTCCCCAGTCATGCTGAACTGTGAGTCAATTAAACCTCTTTCCTTTTTAAATTACTCAGCCTTGGCTACGTCTTTATTAGCAGTGTGAGAACAGACTAATATAATACTTCAGGTAAGACATGCTTTAATTTTTCTGTTTTTATGAAAGCTAGGAATACTCTACTTTCTGGAAACATAGAATCCTAGAACTAGAATCTTAGAGCTTCCAGAGCTAGAATCCCAAAGCTCACCTAGACCAACCCTATACCTTTTAGGTAATCTAGAGAAACCCTGAATAGAATAAATACAACAAATTAACAGCTATTTTTGCACTGACTTTTATTATAAAGCTGGAGAGAATTTTGGAAAACACTTGACCCAAAGGTGAATAAGACCGTTACAGAGAATACATATATATATATATATATGCGTGTGTGTGTATACACATCCGTATGTGTATACATGTATATAAATGTGCTTTTATTTCTGCATTTAAAAAGATGACGGCTTACTAAACATAAACAACAGCATAAACATTGCAATACTTAAATAATCTAGTCCCTCAAATAAAGCTCACTTATTTTGTTCATTGTAGCCATTTTTATAGACATAGAAATTTGACTATTTTTCATCACTTTTAAACTAAATTAGATCTAACCTCAAATTTTCTTTGTCATTTAAATCTTTGTAAACTTTTCTTATCCCTTGAACCCTCTGGTCTCTGTTTGGGTAGCTTCATTTAGGGTAATCTTGATGTTGATGACAGAATACCAGGATAGAAGACAGTAATAGCACAAACAGCAAGTAATCAAAATATTCACATCTGGTTGGTAATGATGATCCCAGTGAAAATTGACCAAAAACATTATATAATTGGTACTGAGATACTTCATTGCTTGATAAGAATAGGATACCTTCCAAAATTAGTAGGTTATTATTTTGAAGAAGTATTCTCAAATATGTATTTTATAAATAATGAGTGCATCTTTAGTGTCATCAGGATTCTAAGATAGTGTCTGAAAATGTGTTATTTTTATATCATAGCCAGTTGCTGTGTTTTAGGTGAGCATATGTCATAGAATCACAGGGTAGGTTACCATTGGTAGAGTGCCAGACCCTGCTAGTCCTTATCTGTCAGCCACTCCCCACTTTTCCTGCTAAGAGAATTCTGGTTTTGTTCAGGGTAGCAAAGTGCCTGGGTGAAAATACTTAAAATAATTACATACTGAACCTCCCAGCCTTCCTTATACTTCAAGTTGTCCATATGAACACAGTTCTAGTAAATGATATTTTGGAAGAAATACTTTTCTGACCTTTCTGTACAAAAGTCAAATTTTTGCTAGGAGAAAATTCCTCTCCTCTTTTCCTTTTCTACTTGTTTCTGGCTGGAATGTGATCAAGAGAACTGGATGTACAGCATCCATCTTGTGACCATGAGGTATGCCTGGACTTTTTGCAATATAAGGCAAGTAAACCTCCTCTTCTTTAAGCCACCCAACCATTATGTTTCTAATATTGGCAACTGTATATATTTCCAATTTATACAGCAAAGCAACAGAGATAAATTATTCTTAACTTGATTCACTATTTCCAGGCAAATGAAATTTAAGCAGAATGTTATGCAAGGTGGCATAGATCCCAGAATAGTTTACCATCATGCTTACCTCTAGCTACTACAATGGCCGCTAACTTCTCTCCCTGCCTTTAATCTTTGGTCCCTAAAGTCCAATCTCCGCAAAATTAACACAACAATATTTTTAAGATAAGTTTTATTGCTCCTCTACTTAAAGTCCTGGTGACTTTCTACAGCAATTAGAAAAAATAATCTCAAAATATAGGCAAAGCCTATGAGGCTTGGCTCTTGGATGCTCTTTTCCTTCTTGATCTGGCTCCTCCTGCCTCCCTGACCTCATCTCATGTTAATAGACTACTGTGGAGGCCAAGCAGGCTGTGCATGGCGTGTTTCCAGGGGTTGCCACCCATGTTAGTTCAGGGAGTTAGGAATAGCCGTGTATAGCTCTCTAGTACTTCTGATTTTTCTGAGGCTAAGACTTATCATTTCTGTTTTTCTTTCAGGCACAAAAGAAAAATGTGGTAAATGGTCACTCCCTATCTCTATACAGTGGTTTATATTAATGTAGTCATCTTCTAGGCCTATTACTTTATTCATATTTCATGTGGGATCAAATGCTGGGGTACAATGCTAAAATTAGATAAAACAAATGTATAAATGATCTAACTGAAGAAGGCTTATAGAGCAGTAGACAATTTTACCATTTGCAGTACCTCCTTATTTTCTTCCCAATAAGCATGGCACATGTGCTTGTTCTTTTGTGAGGAGGTTATTTTCACCATTCAGGGATCTAATTTAATTATCTAGTGAAGCCATTTTAATTTTTGAGAAAGGTAGTTTGAAATTGCTATATCCTTTATGTTTCTATAGTTAATATAGCAAGCATCAATGGAAACAATCCTCTGTTTGGCAGCCCAATGAGAGTTGAAACAGACATCTGTTTCCTGCCCAATTGACTCTACAGAAAACAGGTAGTTTCTGCAATTTGCCAAATTCAGGTATCCTAATTCAAATTTGTTGAAACCATTTGCATTTCATAACTGTTCAGAATTTTCTTGGCAAAATAAATCCACATCAAGCAAGGGAACAGTTATTTTACAGTTTTCCTTTTGATTACAAAACAAATTCCCTAAAAATCTGAACTCCCAGGACCAGAAATACCATTCCTTGTAGTAAAATATACTTAAGTTGGGAGGAGTAAGAACAGCTGAAAAGCTCTGTGAAGTGACTGGTTTCAAACTGTGCAGAGGAAAGACCACTAAAACTAATCAAAATCTTATACTTCCACCTTTTCTACTCTACCCTATTTGAAGAAACGTTTTAAGGGTCTCTGTTAAGAGAAAATGCTGTCTCTTTCTCTCTTCTAAGGTTTGATTTCCAGGTGTATTCAACTATGGTTTAACAAAGAGAACATGTTTTTATCGTGAATTTAGTTCATAGTGTTCTGCTACTCTGAAATACATAGTGGCAGGGTGATTATCTCTGACCAGTGAACTTTAAAAAGAGATTTTCCTGCCCATTTCAGTCTTTCTTGTTATCCTCCCTTAATCCAGCACCCTTCATGTAAAGAAATGGTATGCATTAGGTACATGTATGGATTTGTGTTATAATTTCCACTCTTCCATACGATTCTTCCAAATAAGGGGAACATGTAGAGATTGAACATAAGTGATTTTGAAAGAACAATTCATTTTATTCACTCAAGACAGAGAACTGCCTATTTGATTACATCATTGTAGGGCTAAGTTTCTAGTTTCTAGTAATTAACATTCATGTAAATTGAAGTGCAGTTAGAAAGAGAGGACATTTAGTAATAATGAAACACAGTTTATCTCCAAGAACCAGACTACTTAGCTGGCTCTTCAGGGTCACTGAAAATGTCTGTCTCTTCTTCCTGACCACAGTGCAATCACCTGGGGAGTTTTCTTTTCTTCCTTCTGTATACCCAGAACCAGTCTTGTTGTTTGGCAGTTATTCACTCAGTACTTGCTGCATGCCCAGTGATAATATGAAAGCAGGCTACATACAGTACCAGCCATTCCTATGCTTCTCTGTATCCTCTCTTTTTTCCCTTGACCACTGTCATACCAACAGTTTTGTGGCTTCCACCTTCCTTACCAGGTGCAGCCTGATAGCACCTTCCCTCAGGCCTGCGGGGTGTACTGTTTGCTTCTTGACCTGGGTCTTCTCTGATGTGGGATGTTTCTGTAACTATGAAGTGAAAGGGAAGTCAATGCCCATGGGCTACTCTTGACCAAAGGAAGATAGAAAATGATGTGCTTTCCTTGTATCTCTTGGGGAGACACTTTTGAGAGCATTTTTATAGATTCTTCAGAAGTTGTTCATAGTGGTAGCTAATTCCATAATTTATTCTTGTATTGGCTTTTCCTGTTTTCCTGTTTCCCTAGATCACTTCCCAAAAATATCCCACCTGTTTGTAAGCCTTTATGTCAGGCTCTGTTTTCAGAAAAAACTAGGCTAAGATCTATCTATCTATCTATCATCTATCTATCTATCTATCTATCTATCTATCTGGCATATTGTATAATGTAAGATTCACTGTAGCACTAAGAGGAAGATTCTGTTAACTTCAGCTTTCCTGTTATTCCATGAGCTATCTGTTATCATTCAAAAAAACTATCATCTGTTAAATGAATCAGAATTGTTTTTTGTTTCTTGCAACCCAGAGATATCACATGAATAGAGCTATATGTACTAATCAAAACAAATATATAGTTTTTTAAAAGTACTATCCTGTCACTCCCCAGTTATTTGTTTAAATTCAATACTTTAAGTTCTGTTTGTGTAATAATAATGCTGTGTGCTGCATTGCCAGCCATGTGGACACACGGCTTCTCGGGATCTTTCAACCCAGCCAGTGTGAGGCCAGCAGGATGAGGCAGTGTCGCTTAGCGCTCCTGAGGACATGGGCTTCTGAGTCTGAGTGCTGACTTTGCTACTCACAAACTCAGGCAAGTTATTTAGTGTCCATTTTCCCCATGTGTGCTGTAAAAGAAGTAATGGTGCTTACCTTATAGAGTTATTGCAAAGATTATATATATTAACACATAAATTCCTTTTGGTGTGTGTGAAAATATTACTATTTCTTTAAAAGGAGTCTGTTTGATCATGCCCCATGCACCAATCTTTCTAACAGAGGTTTCTTACCCGGCTCGCAGTACTAACTTTACCCTTTCTGGTCTTCTATTTCTCTCCCTTGTACTCTGTGTTCTCAGCCTTTAGTTGGTAAACTCGACATGTGAGAGGCTGCCATGTGTTCAGTAAATCTCTGCTTCTTCCTGCTGCAGGCCACAGAGCTAGACTGAATTTCCCAGACTCTAGGCTGGGGTGGGCATGTATCTGATCTGTGGTCAATGACATGTCAGCAGAAGGGATGCACACTCCTCCAGACAGGGCCTGTGAGCACTTCCATGAGATCCTCTGAACTCTGTTTTTCTACCAAGAAGCCTTTATGCAGAAATTATGGTACCCAGGGAGGGCAGAGTCACAGAAGGGCCCTGGGTTTCTGAATGACTCTAGAGAACTCCACCTGCCAACCAGGAATATCCACATGCATTTTTACTGAGAAGTAAACTTGCATGGGATGAAGTCTGTGGGATTTCAGGGTTTATCTGTCACATCATTGCCTTAGTTGATACACCCCAGAGGGTAGACACCATGTCTATCTTGTTCTTCAGCATCAGAGTTGTTTCTGGCATGTAGTAGACACCTAATATGTTTGTTACATCAATTAGTGACTATATATGTACCACTTCTATCACTTATTTCTCTCTACTAAAAAAAAAAGCCCCTTTCTTATGTATCTTAAATCCCATTCTAACGGGCAGATTCTATTTCTAAAATTATCTATTTTCTAGAATAGAAGATGCTTCTCAAATTTTTATATACTTATGAACCACCTGAGGTTTGTGAAAATGCAGATTCTGATTCAGTGGGTCTAAAGCAGAGCCTCAGACTGTGTATTCCTAACAAGCTTCCAGGTGCTGCTGGTGCTGCGGGTCCTGTTTCTAAATGGCACCAGAACCACCTGGGGATGTTATTACAATGCAGCGTCCTGGATTCCCCAATTCCCTTGATAAGGGAATTTTGATATAGGGTCCAGAAATTTGCATTTACTAAGCTCAAACAAGATTCTAATATAGATTGTTTGGTAATCCCACTATAAAAAAACATTCTTCTAGATCTTTGCTTCATCAATTATCACCTCTTTTTCTGTGTCTTGACTTTTCCTTTTCCTGGGGAGTTTCTCTGAGACACATGTCCCTTATTTGTTTATAAACATTTACATAACACTTACAATATGCCTGGCACTGCCCTACGTGCTTCACATATATCAACTCATTTACTCCTCATACAAAACCCATCTTTTAACTTGTAGATGTTGCATGGAAAGGTCCAGTCACTTTTTCAAGGGCCTAAGGCAGTAATTAATGGAGCCAGAATTCAAAGCTGGTTGGTATGGCTCCAAAATTCTTGCACCCTGCTACTAGCCTATGTTATCTTATCCCTGGCGTCTTCATGCCTCCTTGGAAAAAGGAGCAGCTCAATGAATTCATTTTGTACAACTTCCTTCAGGCCCTTCTGTTTTTCTCTTAATACCTGGCTATATTGTCTCTGGTATTTGCCAGCATGCAAACTTTTTGAGTTCTGTTAACTTTGACTATAATTGCTTTAGAACCCATGTTAACATCTCTCATCAAAATCAGTTGAAAATTAAAAAAAAAAAACATAGTTGACATATTACTGTGCCTAATGTCAAATAAGTAATTTCAATTCAGCAAGCTCCTAGTACATATTCATTGTGACAGAGGCTGCTTGCTAAGAACTGGGAAGAATACAAAGATGTAAAAGACACCAGCTTTGCCTTCAAAAAAACCCCTATAACATTGTTAGGGAGACAGATATTTTTAAACAATGTTTCTTTTGTAATTAGGTAGAATATTTTTAGTGTTATATGAGAAGTAAAAAGTGCTGCAGGAGCTGAGTCAGAAAGGAGTAGCTTAGGTGGGGGAAAAGGAGGCTATATTTGGGGGATAGCACAGGAAATATGGGGCATGCATGGAGCAAAGGGCAGATATCTGAAGATAAGAAGGCTATGGGGGTTATCTTTGGGAAGGCCTGTGGTTTGAGACCAGATGTGGGAATGTCCACCTACTGATGGGTGTGGAATTCATTACATAGGTAATTGTAGAGCTATGTCATTTTTAAAATCAGCCATTGACATAGTGACAATTGTGCTTACGAAGCTTATTCTTGAAGATGGCATCTACATTTATGGAGTATCTATATTGCTTCCAATGTTTTAACATGACATATGATTAAATTATTTGATTATATAAATAAATAAATAATAAGTTCTGTGACATATAATTAAGTTAATTAAATAATTAATTAAATGGTCACATTATTCAGTGAGGTAAGAACCTTTTCCAAGATAATACAGCCAGTAGAGGCTAGATTTGAACTTGGATTTGTGTGTGTGTGTGTGTGTGTGTGTTTTCTGAAATAACTTGCTAACAGTATATTAGACAAAGAAAGAAGAAAAATTCCATATGAATATGCCTTAACCCTGTTGATGGAAAACAGACAGCATGACAGAAAAAGATTTTAAAATATTTACAGGATTTATGTGATAAAGTTGAGACACGAGTGACTCTCTTCTTTTTTTTTTTTTTTTTCCTTCATGTGACTTCAACAATTTAAACAATTATCTGGGTGAGTCATGTCGAATACTTATTCATTTTAGAAGAAAAGTGCTTTGGGGATAAAGATTCAGACATTTACAGATCTTCATTTTGAATACATAGACTCTATAAACTCAGTGAAACCCTCCATGTGAAAGCATCGTAAAGGTTTTATTGTCTTATTCTTCACAGAACGTTATTAAGAACTATCTGTTTTTCAAATGAAATAAATATGATAGAGGCCCTCAAAAACTACTATTTATTCCCAGGTTTAGTTTAACAGTTATTTATATCTTGCTTACGCTCTAATTGTGCTACTTCTAGCACCTCATAGTGTTATTTAAGGGAAAATAGATGGAAAATAGAGTACGACAATAGAAGCTCTTGACATAAGATGGGAAAGTCTTACTGTAATTGTTATGATTTAACAACTATGGAACCAATTCTTATCAGCCCAGGAAATAAAGAAGGGATGGGAGCCTATGTCTTATTCATCTTCATATCCCCAGTGCCTAACATAGAGCAGAACACATATTGAGTAGTAAAATCATTAGCTAATACCTACAGATTGGGAACTCAAGTCCTCAAACAGCTAGGGACTTTCCCATGCCCACAAAGCTAATAAAGTTACACAGACATGATTCTATCCCTAGTCTTTTCCTTTCCACTGTTCCTTGTACCCACTATGCTACTTATGTAGGTTAATCTATCCACTTATCCTCTCAACAAATTCCTACTGGTTGTCTTCAATGGACCAATCCTACATTAGACGCTAGGAAGACAAAGGTAAAAGCCATGGTCCTGTCTACCTGGATCTTCTAAACCTAATGAGAAAAATGCATAGTAAATAAATAATTGTGACATAATACGGTTTATGATTTAGTTGAGTTACATAATGATAATCATAATAATAGCTATTTATAAAAATTTTACCATTTAAAGTGTTCCTATATCAGATGTTACGTAAAGTCTCAAAGATTTCCAACAGATAGATGCTATTATTATTCTCATTTTGCAGATAATTAACTTTACTGAGGTTTGTAAATATAGGAAGTGCAGACTGACTACTGAGCTGCTGCACTTTGTTTGGGTAATTCTAATATAGTGTAGAATAGTAACTGCTTGTATTCACGTATCTTAGTCATTGGACAAAAGACAGTATAAACCACTGGTTCCCAAATGCTATGCATTAGAGTCATTTTAGAAGCTTTTAAAAATCATAATACTTAGGTCATAATTAAATCACAGTTCTGAGAGTGGGGCTGGGCATCAGTATTTTTTAAAGATCTACAGGTGTTTACAACGTACAATGAAGGTAGGACCGTTAATAAAACTGTAAAGTGCTATACAATGTATGCGTTTTTTAAAATCTCAATCTTTTTGAAGATCTCAGTTTCTAAAGGCTCCAAATCAGAAGACATATGGATAACCTATTGCAGTCAGCCCAGCGATCTCTTTTGTATTATCTGTGGGCTTGGAAGGTGTCTGTTGAGTCGGTCTCTGATTAAGCAAGCAGTTATCATTACTTGTTACAGGCTAGGTGCTTTGCAGTTTAGCTCCGGGGTGGTTATAAGAAATAAATAGCCAGGCTTTGTTAGAATACCAGAGGCACAAGGGAAAGGGAAATTTGTTCCTGCATGTTGACCCTAAGAGTAGGGTCAGGGAACCTGCAACAAACTGAGTATTTTCAGTGGCCTCTGCTACCAGCAGCTGGTGTCAGCAAGGCCTGAAGAAGCGGGTTTGGATGTTTTCAAAGAGGAAGTGAGGCAAAAGAAATAAATTATTAGTAGGGCAAAAAAGCAAGGCATTTGGAATTAGGCTGTGTTTAGTAATCCAGGGTTTTCACATCCTCGTTTTAGAATTAGTATGGGAACCTTCCTAATAAGGTTGTTGTGAAAACCAAATGAAATATAAAGTGATTTATGCATATTCATATTTTAAGATAATTAGAAGAAATTGTTGTTGCTGTTGTTACAATTCTTGTATTTAAACAATTACATGACTTTCTCTGGTCTTCACTCCTACATTCAGGACATGGACTCTATGCCTAGCACAAAGAGGCATAAGACTAATAATCTTATATATCAAAATCTAATTTTTAAACAAGGGTAGCTGTGTTTCTTCTTATGCAACATCTGAAAAGATACTTCTAAGAAAATTCTGAATAAATGCTTAGTTCTTGTGATCATCTTTTCTCCTTTTTAGTTTTCTTAGAAAGGACCCAGTACATAGAATGAGTAGGAATGAGACAGACACAGAAAGGCAGGGTACTCAGGGGTTGGTTGAAGAGGGTTTATGAATGTAAAAGGAAAGTCAAGAGATTCTTTGATAGTGACCTCAGAGGAAGATAAGGCCACAAGAGGTCCCAAAGAGAAGAATAGGAGAGATGAGATCTATGGGAAGAAACAAAATGTGTGACCACTAGCTAAAAATCCAAACTTGGTTTAAAATGCAAGGACACTATCCAAGATGTGCTTGTTTTGGTTGGCCTGATTTGATATTATAACTGGAAGAAACCCTTCCATCAACAAACACTGAAGTAGAAGAGGGAACCTTATCTGACTGTTTATAAGAGATGTTATGAAAATCTTAACCATATTTTTGTTATCCAAAGGAGTTTCCCTTAAGAGGTACATAGTCACAAAAAGATACATTTAGGTACCTGGGTTAGAGTGATAAAGAGATACCCCCACAATACCCAAGAAAACTCAACTAAAGGGGGTTATTGTTGGGATCTATGTGGAGTGAAAAGAAAAAAAAAATCTTGAGAAGAGTCAAGAACTTAAGACTTAAAAATCCCTGAGGTCATGGAGGTGGCGCCAAGGTATCCTTCTGGATGTCTAGAGATGTCAGAAGCATGGATCACTTCCTAGTGTTTTGTCACTAACATGATACAGTCACCCTTTGTTTCCTTCTTTCTATTCTGCTACTAGTTGCTTTTATGTAATTTTAGGTCATCACACTATTTCCTGTTCCAGCTGTATGTCTTGATCTTTACCAAAGATTCTCAACACAACTGGCTGATTTTGAAGACAGAAAGAAAGAGCCTGATCAGCTCATCTTGTTTCTTTGATCCAAGTTCACAAGTCACTGGGTTTCCTAGTGATTGGTTGCCCTTGGATCAAGTGCTCACTTCTGGCCCAAGCAGCTGCATTCAGGCAGAGGGATTTACAAAGACTAAATATCGCCACTTGGCCACTTCAGTTAGGGGCAGCTTCCCTTTGAGGACAAAGTGAGTAGGGAAGAAATCGTGACTGTAGACACATTCAGAACATTTCCAAGGCTTCATAATTAGAAATTGAAATGATATTTGACTTCTGACACTCCTGGATTAAACACAGGACCCTTTTCATTATATCATCACTGCCTCTAATTCAAACTTAAGAGTTATCCCTTGGTTATGTAAGTCATTGCTCTCTCATTTCACCCATACATACAGGCACACACACACTTACACTCTTGAACTCCCTTTCTCCCCTCTCCATCCCTCCTTCTTTCACTCACACACACACACACCTTAAAATGTTCCATGCCTAGACTCCTACATTCTCTGGCATGGTAGGAGCATACGATTTGCAACTTAAAGACTGTCAAGTTCCTCTTGGCCAACAGATTAAGCATTATGTTTGATAAGCTAAACTACTCCAATAATGAATGGAGAAGATAAGGGCCCATAAAGTTATCATATAAGCAATTTCTCTAGAGAAAATTCTTTTTGGTTTGTTACTCAGTACACTAGGGGTTCTCATAATAATATTAAATTATATAGGCAGACATGGAAAACTTAAGTGTAATCCTTTTGGAGAACTCTGACAGCAGGCAGCAATGGAATCTGTTACTAACTCTTTATTCTCTAAATTATAAAGACGGTCATCCACTTTCTCTACAGTATTTCCAACACTCAAGCCAAATTCTTTAGGATCATTAACACTTATTTTCTTATAAATGAAAAGATAAATAGGTAAAATGTTTCTCCTCCTTACCCCAAAGCCAAGACCATGGATATTTTATTTTTGACCCCAAATAAGAAACTTAGAAGTGTAAAAAGATAGCAATGGTCAAAAGCAATTGAAGATAGGATATTTAGTTAATAAATGAGCCAGTTGCTGTCTGCCATTCCTAAAAAGAAAGACATCTTTTAGGGTTTATGAGAAATCCAGTGGTTTTTAGAAAACCCTTGGCAAACATCTAAAAATATGTTTCTAATGTTTTCAACTCAAACAAATTAAAAACATATTTTTTTCCTGGCACTTTCCTCCTTCATTTTAAAGGATATGTTTGTCTTTTCAGGGAAATTTCAGGCATGTGGCTCTAATTTTCACTTAACTCATCATGATATTGTTTCGTAAGAGATATTCAATGACTAGAAATCCTCATGAGTTTCAAAAATAAGCCTTAAAAAAAACTTTATTTCTTGGAAATAGGGAGTCAGAAAAACCAGAGCGAGAAAAGAGCAAGTAAGTTCTGCAGGTCTTTCCCTGACAGGAAAGGATCAACTCTGCTTCATTTTCTTCAAGTGAGGATGACCCTGAAGTCAAGTACTTTTCTGGAAAAACTGTCCCAGAATGCATCTCTTCCATTAAACATGATATAGTTCGAGTTGGAGGAGACCTCTTTTTCTGTGTGTCTTGACAGAAATTTGTGAAAATCATTCCAGACCTGCTGATAGTACACATACATCATCCTAGTCACCAGGACTGGTTCTGTTCTGTAGAAAGTCATTGGGTCTTAAATTGTCTTCCACTGTCTTTGAGAAGGTCTTAATGCCCTCTTGTGTTTCTCAGGCAGTATTCAGACTATTTCTACAGTTCAATTAGTCTGAGGAAATTCTTGTTTGTGGCTAATATTGATGACAATAATATACTAAGTTTTTCAAATTGTTCTCTAAAATGGGCACATTCCTGTGGTCAGTCATCTCAACATATATTTTACAAAACTTATTTTTTAATGTTCTAATAACTTTCTCTTGTTTTTCTCCCAAATACTTTTGAAAGAGGTTTCTCTATGCCACAAGAAAATACATGAATACATACATAATATATATTTGTACACGTATATATATGAATGTTTGTTGTATGCAATGTTCTCATCCATTTGTTTCAACCAATTTTTATTAACACCTACAATAGCCCAGGAATTATCCAAGATACCAAAATGCAAATTTGAAAAAAGATAAAAATTCTGACTTCAAGGAGCTCAAAGAATAGCAGTTGAGGAAATAAATGAATAAAGAAGTGTGATAAAGCACAACAATAGAAGTGCAGTAGAGACTGAAAGAGGGTGTTTTCAACTCTCCAGGAACAATGAGGAAAGATTGCTCGGCGTAGTTGAGAGAGCTGGGTCTTAAAAATAGATATTTTAAAATAAAAGAAAGTGAGTAAATCTTCATATAGACAAAGGGCCAGTCAGTCTAGGCTGAAGGAACATGAGCAGAGGCATGGAAATGAAAACTTGTGGCCCACTGGAGCATGCCTGGGTTTTGGCATGACTGTTGCTATAGGTGAGATGGATCTAAAGAGGCCCAGTGAGGAACGCTGTGGGCTGTGGCAAAGGCTCAAGACTTTCTTCCAAAGACAATGGAGATGATAGTCATGTTTGCCTTTTTGGCAGATATTTTGGTGGCTTTATGGCAGAGTGATTGGGAGATACGGTGAGAAATGAGACTAGAGAAATGTTTACTTCTCTAGGATACTATGTAAAAATCTGAGTAGAAATAATTAGTATCAGAATTAAGGCAGTATCCATTAAGACAGAGAAAGGAAGAGAGAGGAAAAACACCAAGGAAATAGAATTGACAGAATTGGTTGCCTATCTGAGGGACCAAGGAAAATGAGAGGCAGTGAATGTTCTAGAATTATGTGGTGGACAAAAAGTATGGAAATCGGGGAAGGATGATGAATTCTGCTTAAAATACAGTGAATTTGAGGGGCATGTGGAACATCCAAGTAAACAGATTGTACGTAGGTCTCACTAAACCTTACAGGCTCCAGTCTGCAATGCTATTAATAAAATAGAACTGGTAAGCAGGCATCCTAATCAGATATATTCTTTGACAAAACTTTGAGATAATTGCTGCAGAGAAAGTGGGCCTACTTTCACATCCACAACCATCAGCCCCCTTCTGATGACCTCCCATCAATTTCTTGCCATGAGCGTCAACTACTATCAAAGGCCTACCCTTCTCTTGCTCTCTTCACAGTTTCCACATTACTTTGTACTGACTCCTCTATCAGGAGGCTGTGGTGCCTGCAAGAGGTGAGATGTGCCATCAACACCCACCTTTCATGGCATTGCTTTCTGCAAGAGATTCATACTTTCTCACCACTCAAATTTTATGCCATTTACTTTGTTCTAATGTTCTGTGTTTTCTTTATTACTGCTTCTGAGTTATGTATGTTTGAAGAGAATTCTATTTCTGAAACAGTTTTTTAGTTTATGGTAGTATTGACGTGTTTGTATTGTGGCTACATCTCCTGTAACCATGATCATTATTTTCACTCTTAACATGTATTTTTAACAGGGTAATTCCAATATCTTCCCCTGCATTGTCTCCAAAGGCCTCTACCCAGAGTGCTGCCTCCTACACACAAAATGCAAAACATTGTCTCCATTATTCTTTTAGAACTGAATTTTGTCCTGCCCTGTGGCATGCATCTCATATTATTTTACTGCTGCTTAGCATGTATGATCATTACTATTTACCTTTGTGAGTATGTCCCCTAAAGGAATATCTTTTGTATCTCTTTTATTATCACTCGAAGTGACCAGTTTGGTAATAGGCACAAAGTGAATAACTCAGTAACTATTAATCAAATAAATGAATAAATATTATTCTCATCAGTGATCTTGGAAGCTGAAATAATGTAGTCTATGTTATGTAAGTATAGCTATTCCTACTTTTTTTCTTTTGTTTTCCCTTGGATGGAATATCTTTTTCCGCTCCCTCACTTTCAGTCTCTGTTTTTCTTTATAAGTAAAATGGATTTTTTGTAGGTAGCATATAGTTGGGTCTTGTTTCTTTATCCATTCAGCAACTCTATTCCTTTTAACTGGAGAACTGAGTCATTTACATTCAGTGTTATTAATAAGTAAGAACTTACTATTATAATTTTTCTGCACTTGTTCCTTGCTTTTCCATTTTGAGGTCATGATTTCCTGCTTACTATCATTTCTGGTGGATGTTTTTGATTGTTTTGTAATTCCTCTCTTCCTTTCTCACTGTCTTTCTTTGTGGTTAAGTGGTTTTCCCTGGCAACATGTTTTAATTTGTCGCTTTTTATTTTTAGTGAATCTATTATAAGTTTTTACATTGTGGTTACCATAAAGCCTATACAAAACACCTTATAGATATAACAATTTTTTTTAACATTTAATTTTTGTGGGCACATAGTAGGTGTATACATTTATGGGGTATATGAGATATTTTGATACAGGGATACAAAATGTAATAATCACATCCGGGTAAATTGGGTATCCATCACCTCAAGCATTTATCCTTTGTGTTACAAACAATCTAATTATGCTCTTTTAGTTATTTTGAAATGTACAGTTAAATTATTATTGACTACAGTTACCCCGCTGTCATATCAAATACTGAATTTTATTCATTTTTTTTTTTACTTCTTCGTACCCATTAACCATCCGCACCTCTCCCTTATACACCGATCACCCCTTCCAGATTCTGGTAACTATCATTCTATTGTCTGACTCCATGAGTTCAATTATTCTTATTTTTAGCTACCACAATTATGTGAGAACATGTGAAGTTTTTCTTTCTGTGCCTGGCTTACTTCACTTAACAAAATGACCTCCAAATCACTGGAACCCAGGAAGCAGAGGTTGCAGTGAGCCAAGACTGCATCATTGCATTCCAGCCTGGATGACAAAGCGAGACTTCATCTCAAAAAAAATAAAAAGACCTCCAGTTCTATCTATATGGTTGCAGATGACAGGATCTCATTCTTTTTATGGCTGAATAATACTCTATTATCTATATGTACTAAATTAGCTTTAGCTTTATTCATTCATCTATTGATGGACACTGGACACTTAGGTTCCTTCCAAATCTTGGCAATTGTGAACAGTGCTGCATTAAACATGGGAGTGCAGATATCTCTTAGATATACTGATTTCCTTTCTTTTGGGTATATACTGAGCAGTGGCATTGCTGGACCATGTGGTAGCTCTATTTTCCATTTTTTGAAGAACTTCCAAACTGTTCTCCATAGTGGTTGTACAAATTTACATTCCCACCAACAGTGTACTAGTGTTCCCTTTTCTCCACATCCTTGTCAGCATTTGTTATTGCCTGTCTTTTGGATAAAAGCAATTTTAACTAGGGTGAGATGATATATCATTGTAGTTTTGGTTTGCATTTCTCTAATAATTGATGATTTTGAGCACCTTTTCATATACTTGTTTGCCATTTATATGTCATCTTTAGAAAAATACCTATTCAGATCTTTTGCCCATTAAAAACATCTCATTACTATATTTTTTCCCCTGTAGAGTTGTTAAAGCTCCTTATATATCTGGTTATCAATCCCTTGTCAGTTGGATAATATGCAAATATTTTATCCTATTCTGTGGGTTGTCTCTTCACTTTATTGTTTATTTTGCTGTGCAGAAGCAGTTTAACTTGACGTGATTCCATTCGTCTATTTTTACTTTGGTTGCCTGTGCTTGTTAATTATTACTCAAGAAATCTTTGCCTAGTTCAATGACCTGGAGAGTTTACTCAATGTTTTCTTGTCGTAGTTTCATAATTTGAGGTCTTATATTTAAGTCTTTAATTCACTTTGAGTTTTGTATGTAATGTAAAACAAGGGTATAGTTTCCTTCTTCTGCATATGAGTGTCTAGTTTTCCCGGCACTATATATTGAAGAGACTATTTTTTTCCCAATGTATACTCTTGGCACTTTTGTCAAGAATGAGTTTGCTGTAGATGTACAGATTAGCTTCTAGATTCTCTATACTGTTCCATTGGTCAGTGTCTGTTTTTATGCTAGTACCATGCTGGCATGTGTTTATGATAACTCTGTAGTACAATTTGAAGTCAGGTAGTATGACTTCTGCAGTTTTGTTCTTTTTGCTCAAGATAGCTTTGGCCATTCTGGGTCTTTTGTAGTTCCATATATATTTTAGAATTGTTTTTTCTATTTTTGTGAAGAATGTCATCGGCATTTTGATAGGGATTGTATTGAATTTGTAGTTTGCTTTGGGTAGTATGGACATTTTAGCAATATTAATTCTTCCAGTTGATGAACATAAAATATCTTTCCATTCTTTTGTGTTCTCTTCAATTTCTTTCATCAATATTTTATAGTTTTCATTGTAGAGAACTTTCATTTCTTTGGTTTAGTTAATTCCTATGTCTTTAATTTTATTTGTAGCTGTTGTAAATTAGGATTACTTTATTGATTTCTTTTTTACATTGTTCACTGTTGACATATAGAAATGCTACTTATTTTTGTATGTTGATTTGTACTCTGCAACCTGACTGAATTTATTTATTAATTGTAATAGTTTTTGGTGAAGTTTTCAGGATTTTCTAAATATAAGATCATATCATCTACAGAGGAGGATAATTTGACTTATTTCTTTCCAAGTAGGATGCCCTTTCTTTCTGTTGTCTGATTGCTCTATCTAGGACTTCCATATCAAATTATTTTAAAGCAATGACAGCTTATTTTAGTTCACAAGAAAAGAAAAATAGAAAAAAACCCTATACTTTATCTTTATTTCCCTGTCACAACATTTTAACTTTATGTTGTCTCAATTTACATGTATTTATATATTGCCTCTCTCTTAACAGATTCCCATAGGTATTATTGTTTTTGATATAATTGTCTTTTGGGTTTCATAGTGGAGTAATGAGTGGATCACACACCATAATTTCAGTACTAGAGGATCCTGAGTTTGTCTTAATTTTGTGTACTTAATTTTAGTAGTTGGTTTTATACCTTCAAATGTTTTCTTTTTGCACATTAGTAGTTTTTTCTTTCAGATTGAAGAACTCCCTTTTGCATTTCTTGTAAGATGAGTCTGGTGTCAGTGAATTCTCCCAGCTGTTGTTTGTCTAGGAAATACTTTATCTCTCTTACATATTTGGATGGTAGCTTTGCTGGGTACTATATTTTTGGATGGCAGGTTTTTTTTTTCTTTCAGTACTTTGCAAATGCCACCTTCTACCTGGCTTCTATGGTTGCCATTGAGAAGTCTGTTGCCAGATGAATTAGAACTACCTTATGTATTATGTGTTTCTTTTTTCTTGATGCTTTTAGGATCTTCTCTTTGGCTTTGGCTTTGGCTTTGAACTTTGAGAAAATATTATTATATGCCTTGAAGTAGTCTTATTTGGGTTGAATCTGTCTGGTATTATCCAATCTTCTTATACTTGTGTGTCGATCTCTTTCTCAAGTTTTGGAAAGTTTTCTGATATTATTTCTTTGAGTAAGCTGTTGTTCTTGCTCAGCTCCCTCTTAAATATCAACAATTCTTAGATTTGGTCTTTTGAGGTAATTTTCTGTACTTTGCAGGTGATCTTTGTTCATTTTCATTCTTTTTTTTTTTTCTTTTTCAGTGTATTTTCAAATAGCCTGCCTTGAAGCTCATTGATTCTTCCTCTGTTTGACCTATCTTGCTGTTGAGGATCTCTAACAAACTATTCATTTTAGTGAACTTATTTTTCATTTCTAAGATTTCTGGTTTTTTAATTTTTATTTTAATTTCTCTGTTAAATTTCTCTAATAAATTTCTGAATTGATTTTCTGTGTTATCTTGGAGATCACTGAATTTTCTTAAAAGTGCTATTTTAAATTCTTGGTCAGAGAGTTCACATGTCACCATCTTTTTAGGGTCAGTCACTAGTCCTTTGCTTTGTCCAGTTGAGGAGGACATGTTTCCCCATTTTTTGTTCTCTTGTCCATGTCTTCGTATTGAAGGATTATTTATTTATTCTAGTCTTTTCTGCCTGGCTTGTTTTGGTTTTCATTAGATAACCAATGAAATGGTTATCTAATGAAATAGATATTTCTATTTGAAATAGAATATTTGCTGAGGGATTCCTTGACATTTACATGCTGATTTTCTTTTTTAATATTTTTTCCCCGCTAGGTTGTTGCCCCCTTTATAGCACTAGATGGTGCCTTAAGCCCAGTTTGTCCCAGTTCTAGTAAACAATCAGTATACTGCACATCCCAAAAGGAGGAGGTTTCAAAGGAGATATCCTGGTAGAACAGGAAGCCTGGTTAGGGGTTCCTGTCCAGGGGACCTGTAGAACAAACCTCCTGTAGCATGGTACTGCTAAACAGCCACTCTCATTTGGCATTTCTTTTAGCCAAGTTAAAGAGCAGTTTCCTGGGCTGGAGATGGTAGTCCCTCTTTGTCTCTGGCCATCGTCAGGTATATTTCTACCTTTTATGGCACCCTTGGTGCCTCCCGTGGATTGAGACAGGGATAGGTCTCCTCCAAGGGAATCCAAGATGACAGGGGAGCTTTTTGTCCATCTCAATCTCACTTTTTCCAATGTAGAAACCATGAATCAGATAAAAATTTCCCATAAACCCAGTACTGGGAAGAGTATGAGGAGGAGTGTTGCAATGTGAAAGTCTAATTGTCTTACTATATGCTCAGAATTTTTCACTTCTACATGGTCTATGGAGCTGTCTTGTCTTCATATTTGAGTTCTGGGAATTGCTGGTAAAAATCTCAACATGGTGTAATTGTCTTTGGATTTCTGTAGGGGAGACTGAAGCATACTTCTATGCTGCCATTGGAACTGGAAATCAAATTGCAATATTCAGATATGTGAGTCAATTAGATAGATCTGGATTCAATTTGCTATTCAACTAGTTAGTAAATATATGTTGCTTAACTCCTAAATGTTTCAGTTCGTTTCTCTATAAAATGAAAATATTATAAAATGGTATCAATAATAATAGTAACACTTATTGCATGCTTAAAGTATCCCATTTAGTATTCTAAAAACTTTATATATACTAACTTATTTAACCCTCATGAAAATCTTGTGACTTAGATATTATTATCTTCAATTTCAAATAAGTAAGTAGAGTCATAGATGATCAAAATTCCTTCATGGATTTAGTAAAAGGATTTATTTAATATGGTAACATTTACAGTGTATATGAGCAAATACTGTAAATAAATACTCATTATATGTTAGATCTTTTCTCTTCTTCACCATCTCCTTCACTTGTAAAGCTCAGAGGGCTTGTTGGAGAAACCAAATAAAAGAATTGAGGAGACAGAGTTTTGAAAATGAAAGAATTTTATAAATTAAATACAATTATTATTACTGTTTCTCACCAATAAGAAATTGGCTTAAGACCTATGACTGAGGAACTCTAGTTTTACAATAGCAGAATAAAACATACAAAATGCATTTTAAAAATAAGATGCAAATTTAATCAGTCTTTATTTCTATTCATAATGTTTAAGAATCATTTTTTTTAAATGAAAAAAAAATTATCTAGTGCCCTCTAAGTGCATTTAGTATTATGGGATTTAGAAGAGCTTAATCTTTCTTGCCTTGTGGCCTTGAAAATCTGAAGGGAAAAGCCAAACAAAAGTTGCATAGATTGACCATGAAATCAACATAAACACTCTTTCTTTTCAAAGAGTTCCTGCTGAAGTTTGAAGGAGACAAATCCAAGAGATAGGGAGAAAATGCATGTACATAAAGCTAATCTTTGCTGTGCTTCAGCATATTTTTGTCTTATGAGCAAAGTCATAATTACTCTGTGTTTCAGCTCTTAAGTCCAGTCATCTGTATGTCGTAAAGTAACTTTGAAGTAAGTTCACATTTTATCTCTGTCTGTCTTTCCATGTGCATTTCATTTCCTTTAACCACTGATTTTGAAATATTTTTGCCTAGAGCTTTAACGTTTGTTTGGGAAGAGCTACCCACACACACCCTCTAACTTGTCTTCTAGGCAGGAATATGTCCTCAGTGACTGGTGATTAATGCAAATTAAAAGGTTTATCTCAGAAATATTCAGTTCATTGCAACAACACATCCCTCATCCTTTTCACTTTATAGACTTTAGAAGCCTGTACCTCTTACTCTATGTATCTTTACTACTCGTTTCCCTGCCTTTTTTTTTTTTCTTTAGAAGTTGATGGATGAATTTAATGGTTTCAGGAGAGGGCAAAAACAAAGGCAGTAAGAGGCAGAAAGACATCAAAAAGGAATGCAAAAACATTCACAAAAGGCCCTGCCTCCAGTTCCCAGGATGTTGCAAATCTTGAGCTGTTGCCAAGATATCTGGGGAAATATCAATAGACAAACAACAGCTAGGAAAATTTTCCCGCCCCCACCAAAAAAAAAAGTGCAGTGTTTGACCAATACAGAGATCAAGCAAGTTGGGAGATTTCTGAAAACTTTTATTCTTTCTTTCTTTTTCTTTTCTTTTCTTTTCTTTTTTTGAGACAGAGTCTAACTCTGTCACCCAGGCTGGAGTGCAGTGGTGCAATCTTAGCTCATTACAACCTCCATCTCCTGGGTTCAAGTGATTCTCGTGCCTCATCCTCCTGAGTAGTTGGGATTACAGCCACCTGCCACCACACCCAGCTAATTTTTGCTAGAGACAGGGTTTCACCACGTTGGCCAGGCTGATCTCAAACTCCTGGTCTCAAGTGATCTACCCTCCTTGGCCTCCCAAAGTGCTGGGATCACAGGTGTGAGAAACTGTGCTTGTGTCTTAGATATATATAATTGTCCTTACATGAAAACTGTCCACTTGCAGATAAACACATCTATCTACAAATAAATGGTTTATATCTAACTTTAGAGAAATATGTAGAAACATTCAAAATCAACCACAATATTAATATTCTTTGAAGGATAGCTCCAATAATGCCTTTTATGGCATTTATGAACTGGATCATTCTTGCTGTACATACAGTACATAGATTATTTCTTGGTTAGATACCAGCTTTTGACACTAAGGGCTGAGAGTACTAAAACCAAATTTGTCAAATAACTAGTGTTTTTTCTTAAATTTATCATTCTCATATCTCACATCAGCCAAAATAATTATTTAGCTTCTAATTTTTCTTGGTCATGTAAATTTCCTCCTCTTCTGCATTTAATGGTGAAAGGATGGGAAAACATAGTCCATCATAAAAAATAAATCTTATTACTAGAAGATCAAGCACATACCAGGAATCCAGAGAATAAATCAAAGACACTTTGCTTTTCTCCTGAGTCACCTGGTAAGTTTGCACAAGTCCTTAGGTTGTTGTGAGGGAGTATCTACTGTATGGTGTCCCTTCTCTCCTTTTGCCCAAACCTATATGGCTTCATGTCTATTTCCTCTGAGCCTCAAAGCAGAGCATCCATCCGTTGGTGTCGTCTGCTTTTTTTCAAGGAGGGAGGAGTGTCCTCCTACCGCTGAGAATAGAGGGTAAAGAACAGTACCCTTTCAGGATCCAACCTCAAATTGAAGCTTTTAAAAGATCATTTTTAATTGCTAAAGTGGCCTTTGAGCATAAATTTGGGTGAAGGTGAGTATTTTGTTTTTAAGAGTCTCTGCACTGTTTTATGTTTTACAAAAGACTCCGTTCTATTATCCTAGTGTGGTGTGTGGTACATTCCAGAAAGAAGTAAAAAGAAACCAATATTTGCTATAGAAAATCAGATGATTCCATCAATTGTTTGGCCTCCTGTGCATATATCTATTATCTTTCATTTTATTTTACTTCTACAAAAAAAAAATAAAATCTCAAGGTAACTTTTTCAATTCATTCATTAAATCATTGAGTGGACTTTGCAATTTACTCACCAGGTTATATCAACTCATGTTCTTGAATGGAAAAAATAAAATTAGGGATTGGCTCAATAACTATTTACAGAAAGGCTAAGAAAATAATCATGATGATGATCATTGTAATAATGACGACCATGAGAATAAACACTTCAGTCACTGTCATAAGTCTTTATATGTGGAAACTCATTTAATCTTCACAACAATCTTTAGATGTTGACACTATTATCCCCATTTCACAGATGGGGAAATTGAGGCAGAGAGAAATCAAATAACTTGCCCAACCTCACATAACTAGAAAGAGGAGGAGTTGAGATTAAAACAGTGGATTTAGAATCTAAATTTATAACCCATCATGCTATTAAAAATATTGCGAGCAATGCATCGATTACACATATTAACATATAATCACTTAGTTTTTGAAAAGGTGTGATGTAATAGAGCAAGAAACTATGCCATCCTGGGAAGACAACCGGCTGGCCAATCCCATAAACTCTCATTTCATCTCTGTTGCTTACTAACAGAGGGTTTATACTTGACAGTCCCCTTGGACCACCTTGGTTTCTGGGATAATTCAGTGAAGAAAAGACCAGTCTGTCTTCAAAGTCTTTAAGGTTTATTGATTTCATCACCTCACTGACATCAAGAAATCAGGCAACATATTAACATTGAAAAGTGTGCTTTCTCCTTCTGTTGTGTTCTACAGCAACCCATTGCAAATATTTTATAGCACAATGCACTGGAATCCATTTGCTACCCAAAATTTTGATTATTAATGTAAAGGCATTTAAAACATGTCCATTAAGGCTGATAAAGTTGTGTCTGATAAACGGGCTTTGCATGAATTCTCTGACACAAACTTCTTTAAAAAATTAATTCAGCCTGCAAATGAACATCATCCATTTTGCTATCATATTTTATCAGTCTGTAAAGTGCATTCTCACTTCAGTTTTCAGCTCTGAATGCAGAACACTGTGAAAAATGACAGAATTTTAATGCGAAAGTGAACAACATGCCATCAACACCCTTTTGCCAGTAAAAATGGCACAACATCAAAGCTTTAAATCATGTTCCCTCCACACCTTTGGACATCTGTGATTCTGTCTGAGTCCTCAAAGTCAGCTACATCCATCACCAGGTGCAGCCTTTAAAAACGAAGGCGCTGTCTACTTCACTGGTTGGCATGGCAACAGTTGTCAAATCATCCCTTGATAATGCTCTTTAATTGATTGTATAAATTGTTGTGAGATATGTGATTGCAAAATGATGTACTGAAGCTCTTAAGTGAGCAGATCAGCCTCACTGCATTTAAAGGTGCATTGCATCCCCTTTCCTTTGCCCGGGAAACTGACCCTCTTAAAGTGCTACAACACTCAGGATGAAGCATAAATATTAAGCATGAAGGAAAAGTTTAAAGCAATGGCACAGTTAATTGTTACTTCTAGTGCATGTTAACTTACTAAAAACCAATAGGCTGCATACTGTATGCAGCTGTAAAGAAATTCTTAAAATCAATATAGAAATCAGTCTATTGAAAAAGCATTATTACCAGAATTGAGTTTATGATTGCCTTGGTGGAGAAGTTATAGGCTATTTGGAGACACATGGCATCATCTTTCTTCATTAGCATGCCTTGGGCTTTTTCTTCTCATGATTCTCTACATACAATTAGTGCAGAGTGTGTTGCCAATGTATTGGTTCTCCTGTTGCCTCCATCTCTCAGCTGAATGGCATTCTATGATTTCTGGCATCTCTATTCAATTGTGAGCAACATGGAAGTGATTAACTTGGAAACTATGCCTAAAGCATCTTGTTATTTTCATTTCAAGTCTTTTTGTTTCCCTCTATAAAGTAGCCCTGATAGCTCTCTTTCTCCTCCCAAAGTGGAGAAGCTAAGAACAATACAATCTACATGAAAGTATAAGCTAGCGACTTTCAAAGTGTAGTTCCCAGTCCAGCAGCATCAGCATCACTTGGGAACTCATGAGAAATGCAGACCCATTAGATGTTCCAGAGGTGGGACACAGAAATTTATGTTTTAACAAGTTCTGTGGGAAATTCTGATACAGCTCACATTTGAGAACCACTGAAATAAGCCAGTGTTGGTTACACATTAGAATTAGCTGGAGAACCTTTAAAACTACCAACACGTGGGATGCACCCCACAAGAGATTCAGATTCAACTGGTCTAACATGGAGCCTATCCACTTGGTACTTTAAAACATTCCCCATACAGTTCTAGTGGGCTGAGAGAGTTGAGGAACTCTAGCGTGAAACAAGGACATTGAATATAAGGTCTTGAAATGTTTAGGAGACAGTTGCTCCCAGACATGTTGTTTTGTCACTCTCTGTTTATCTTTTTTACTCCCATTTTGCATTTGTTCATTTAGTCCAACTTGCAACATTTATTTACTGAGTGCCTATTATATGACATGTACTGTAGTTGATTCAGAGATAAAATGGAAAACATAGATAATCCACAAATCTTTAATTTGGAGAAGAGGTAGACAATAAAAAAGTAAACAGTAAGCAAATATGTATGTAATTCTAAATTGTGCTAAATTCTTTAAAGGAAATAAGAAAAATAGTTTGACAAAGAATTCATTCAAGTGGATTGCTTGAGGTCAGGAGTTTGAGACCAGCCTGGCCAAATGGTGAAACCCTGTCTCTACTAAAAATACAAAAATTATCTGGGTGTGGTGGAACAAACCTGTATTCCCAGCTACTTAGGAGGATGAGGCAGGAGAGTTGCTTGAATTTGGGAGGCAGAGGTTGCAGTAAGTTGAGATCACACCTCTGCACTCCAGCTTGGGTGACAGAGCAAGACTCCTCTCTAAGTAAGTAAGTAAGTAAATAAATAAATAAGAATTCAGTGAACCTGCTTTATAGGATAGCTAGAGAAAGCCTAAAGGGGTGGCATGTAAACTAAAAACCAAAGAACAATAATAAACCAGTTCTATGATGAGGTAGAGCATGACTGAAGGATGCAAGTGTGTGTTTGAGGATAGAGGATAAGTAGGAGCATGTTCTATGCAGAGAAAAGAATATGTATATAAGTCTTGCAGAAGGAAAACACTTTCAAGGAACTGAAAGATGGTTACTATACATGACATGAGTTTGAAGAGGAAGATATGAGGTCTGAATTTGAGATGAGATGGAATAAGGAACCATGTAGGAGACATGGTGTGGTCTGAAAAAGAAGAAATCACATGAATAGATGTCCTCAGGTGATTTCAAGTCACTGATGTCAAGGAATCTCTTAACTGATCACTTTTTATCAGATTTCTAGTTGCTTAAGCAGATTGCTGTCACTTCAGCTAAGTGTTTTGATTCCCACTCTTTCAAGAATCATTGGCCTTCTTGGCTTGGTTTGCTAGAGCGTCTTTGGATGGTCTGCTGCCTGAGTTGACAGAACTTCATATTGACTTTTAAATTTAGAGTGATAAAATCTTAGGATACTGGTAGATGTTCTGGGGGTGGTTTGAGGTCACAGCTTCATCTTCAATTGCTAGCAGCATTATAGAGTAGAAAGAACTATTATTGCAAGTTATGTAAGTGAGTGTGAAACTTAGGGATTTCTCCCAAAGAACACATCAAGTTTGTTTTTGTCAGACTTCTTTGTGCCTCTTATGTTGCTTTCTAAATTCATCTGCTAAATGTTTAATATCTTTTATACAGCCTTTCTGCAAACTAATTTTCGAAAGTACATGTACCCTGGTTTATCATTGCCACAAATTACTTCTGTCTTTGAATTTTCATGTCTTGTAAACATCAAATTTTCTTTTGGAACCAGTCCCAGTAGAGATGACAGTCATCTGGCAAAGTTACCTATCAAAAGGCACATCAAACTACTCAATAATTAAGTGTCCATTTGCCATACAAGAGGACAAAGTTTGAAATAACCAAATTAGATCACATCAAGCCAAAGGTTTATATTAACTTTGTAAAGAAAGACAGCATGACAGAAACAATACAGTTTTAGAGGAGCCCTTGTAAACACAATCAGCTGAAATTTTTGAAAAGGAATACTCTGATGATTAATAGGAGTTTCTCTTTTTATTTTCTTTTTCTTTCTTTGTTTTTTCTTTTTTTTTTTTTTGGAGACATAGTCTCTATCACCTGGTCTAGAGTGCAGTGGCACAATCTCAGCTCACTGCAACCTTTACCTCCCCTGTTGAAGTGATTATCCTGCCTCAGTCCCCCAAGTAGCTGAAATGACAGGCACATGCCACCACGCCCAGCTAATTTTTTTGTATTTTAGTAGAAATGGGGTTTCACCATGTTGGCCAGGCTGGTCTTGAACTTCTGACCTCATGATTCACCCACCTTGGCTTCTCAAGTGCTGGAATTACAGGTGTGAGCCACTACTCTGGCCAAGGGTTTCTTAAAAAACATTTTTTTTTTAAACCATAAAGCTAAGGGTATAGATAGAATTAGTAAGAATAGTGAGCCAGATATAATGGAAACTAAAAGCTTGCTGGATACTCTCTCTGAAGACCTGAGAATTAAAGGTTCCAGATACACTCAAGATATTAAATACAAAGTGATACAGGGATAAGACAATGTCTATACTCTTCATCCAGATGAAGCCCCTGATAAGTTAATAATCTATGCTCAGGCTGGGTGAGGTGGCTCACACCGTAATCCCAGCACTTTGGGAGGCTGAGGAGGGTGGCTCACTTCAGGTCAGGAGTTCAAGACTAGCCTGGCCAACATGATGAAACCCCACCTTTACAAACAATACAAAATTTAGATGGGTGGTCTTACACACCTGTAATCCCAGCGACTAGGGAGGCTGAGGCAGGCGAATCACTAGAGCCTTGGAGGCGGAGGTTGCAGTAATCTGAGATTGTGCCACTGCATTCCAGCATGGCAATAGAGTGAGACTCTGTTTCAAAAAAGAAAAAAGTCTATGCTCTCTCAAGCACTCCCTCTCCAGTGCTTGTTGGAGGTCCCCACATTGAAAACAAGTCAATTGGCACCCTGGTAATGTTTAGGAGGATTGCTCATTTCATGTTTTAGAGGTCACCAGAGGGCAAGGACAGGCCAGTGACTGAACCTTAGGAAAGGACATTGAGTCAACCAAGAGAAATAGGAAATGGGAAGTGCATGAAAGAGAGGAGACTCCTTTAAATCTTCTTGTTCCATTTTAGAGAGACTTGGTTTAAAAGTAACATTAATATAGCGACTTTAGCTGTTCTCAACTTGTTATAAAAGAGCTCTAGACCTAGTAGCTCACATAATTTTCCCTGGGGCAATATCACTTCTCTTTGAAAAACAACTTTGAAAACATTTAAATATATATGCAGAGAAAAATACCATTTTCTCCCTAAAATTACATTTATTGACAAGCATATCATGAAAAAAATAAAAAAAGAACTTCACTTTGTGTAGACATCTGGAATGGAATGCAGGAATTATCTTTTATATTCCACAAAATAATATACCAAATTATCTCCATTCACTCTCCATTTTCAGGCTGTACTCAACAGGCACATTGTACAGGAAACATCAGCAGTTAGAGAGAAATTGTGGAGAAAGCAAGCATTGAGTTCACATGTGTGCAGACACAGAGCATGCTATGTGATTAGTAACGGCACAATGCATACTGGGGATATCTTTGTGTTAATGCTTCCACAGGAATAATTGAGAGTGGCATTGTAATTTTTTTTGAGACAGGGTCTCACTCTGTCACCCAAGCTGGAGTGCAGTGGCGTGATCATGGCCCACTGCAGCCTCAATCTCCCTAAGCTCAAGCAATCCTCCCACCTCAGCCTCTCAAGTAGCTGGGACTACAGGCACTTGCTACCATGCCTAATTTCCTTTTATTTTTTGTAGAGATGAGGTCTCACTATGTTGCCCAGACTGGTCTTGAACTCCTTGGCTCAAGTGATCTTCCCACCTTGGCCTCCCAAAATGTTGGAACTATGGGCATGAGCTACCGCATCCGGTGAAAGATAAACTTCTAAAGGAAGAGTGTGGGAGAGTTTCTCAGAAAGACGAATGAGGACAGCATTAATTTAACGAATGTTTTCTGAGTACTTACTGTGTGTCCCACACTGGGATTACAAAGAAGCTTACTGTATATTGAATATAGACAGTAAATAGGTAATTACAAAGTTATTGGATAGCAACAATAAAATATGCTAAGATTTACTGAGTGCTTATTACCATGTTAAATTCTTTTCTTATTTTAAATGTTACAAAAACCTAGGGTGTTTTGTGAAGTTTACTATTTCTATTACCATGTCTATTACAATTATGATTGTTGTCCCATTGTACAGATGAGGAAACTGAGGCCCAAACAGTCTGAGTATGTCCCTAAGCTTACTCAGCTGGTAAGTAGAAGACCAGAGATTCAAAGCCAACTTTGTGTGGCTTCTGAAGCTGTGTTTTAGCCTCTCTGTTACACTGCCTATGGGAAGGAAAGGAAGGGAAGGAACACAGAGTTCAGTGCTGTACTGTGGACTTGACAGGGAAGGTGAGTGTCAAGGAATGCTTCTTTGAGAAAATGATTTGCTAGTGACTCCTTAGTCTCTTATCTTCCGCTAGGATCCATCTGTCATTTTTTTTTTTTTTTTAACACAGGAGGTCTAAAAGAAAAATCTCTGTTGGTCTTCCCATGAGAGGCTGCACAGCCTGGTGGTGAAGCACACTGACACTAATCTAGATTGCTTAGGTGAACACTCACTCCCTACTTAGGGGCTATGCCACCTGAGGCAAGAGTCTGTAAAATAGAGCCAAAGATTTCTACTTCATAGGTTTGTTAGTGGGATTGAATTAAATGAGCTTATTTCTGTAAGATATTTATACACAGCACACAGTACACACCTATTAAATACATTTGCAAAGGTTACAACACATAAAATAGCTATAGAGATTCTTCTTTGGGATAATTAATAACCAATGACTTTGCTTTAAAATGCCTCCTGGCTATAAAACTTTTTTCCTTACTAGTGGGACATGAAAGTTATGGGTGGCTAATAGGGAGGAGGGCCTTAAAATGAAATGGCTAAAGACTAGTTATTGGGTTTCATGAAAAGAGCCTAGGATTTGGGTTCAGACATTCCTAGATTCAAATCCTGGCTCTGCTTTTTGGATCTTGGACAAATCATTTAATAACTTTATTTTCAATTCCCTTATTGGTGAAATGAGAAAAATAACAACTCATAATTAAATGATTTTTTTTTAAATGACAGAGCTTGACAGAGAGTAGAGACTAAAATATTGGCTGTTACAAATATTACCACTTATTTGCTGAGCAATTTAGAAAAAGCTAATTTGTTTCTCAGCTTCACTTTGCTACTATATATGAAGACTTATTATAGTAGTGGCAGTATTTATATAAACAGTATAAAGTAGCTAAGACAGTGTGGTTTTGATGTAGGGAAAGACAAAGAAATGAATGTGATAGAAATGACAGCCCATCATATTGCTGTTTCTTTGTTTATCAGATGTAGTAGTTACTTATGTTTAGGGATCCTTATACTGATGAAAAACAAATTTGAACTGCTCTGGAGGTAAATTTTTTCCTCCTTTTGGTAGCTTAGCAGAGAGCTGACTCAGGGGACTGACCCAGTGTGCTAAAAGATAGCAAGACCCTTGACTAGTGTCAGCATTCCAGGCTGGCAAGCTCTTTCTAGGGCACCTGTGTCTTAAGACTTTGGTTTTAAGTATGCATAACCACTAGTGTTGTTTCTGGGTCCAGAGATCTCTTGGAATATTTTTTTGGTATTCGAATTAACTAAATATTCTAATATCTAGTTCTAACTAGTTATAGGACCAGTAAGTACTATACTATACTATATTGTATTATACTTATGTACCCTGATGTGGAAGCTGGACTTGTTCTCTCTTGGGGTATCTCTGTCTTGTGTCTAGCTTGCTGACCTGTGCCAACCCCTCTCTCTTGAATCTTGGCCATTGTGTGATGACAGCCTATGCTTGACCTATGCTGCAGAATAATGACAGTGCGAGGCATATGTTCTTTTGAGTCTCTCTCTATATATTTTTAATTTTTTTCTCCAATAAATTCTATATTGTGTTTGTATCATGTGGCACTACTGCTATATATCCATGACCCCTTTGCATGACACATAGCAAAAATATGTATCTTTAAATCATACTCTGAGCTGCAAAGTATTCTCACTGTAAGTGGCATGATGACCTGAGACCAACCTCTGGTGAACAGTCACACTGAAAGAAATTGTGGGCAGACTGTCCCACATTTCACTATTTAAATTATTTATCTCTCTCCCCCTCTACCTCCCCTCTCTTTTCTTTTCACTGAGTAATTGTGCTTGATTCATGTAAGTTAAAGGGATATATGATTGAACTGTCCACTTTATTTTATGAGAGTTCTTGATGATTGCAGGGGAAGGACCCACCCTACACTTGGAAAGAAGGATACAAGAGGTGAGGGGTGTCCTCTCTCTGGAAGCCTGGGTGACGGCAGTGGTGATGGTGCTCACCAACGGAGTGCAGCTGTGGACAGTGTAGTGACAGGTTCACAAATCTCCAAGTCAAGGGCACCTTTTGGAAAAGTCCTGAATTAGGCAGTAGTGTCTGTGCTATGCTCAGGCATGGCCTTAGAGCAGCCTAGGGGAAGCGTGGCTTTGACACAATTTTGCTGGTGAATCTAGTAGGGCAACAACTGGATGCATCACCCATGCTGCAGGTAGCCGGAGATCTTAGAGGTGTTCTTCCAACAACCAGTGCTGCTCCAAGAAAATTCGATAGGATCTAGTCTATGCTTCCATCCGTGCTACATCACCAATCCTGCTTCCCCACTGGCCCTCTTGCTGCTTTCTCAACACACCATGTATGCTCCTGCCTCATGGCCTTTAGAATGATCATTTCATCTACCTGAAAAAAATCTTACCATAGATATCTGTGTGTTTTGCTCTCTCAAGTTAGTTTTCTACCTGAAAAGTACCCTTGTTAGAGTTGCCATCCCTGACTATTCTGTTCAAAATATCTTATGTTCTCTGTTCCCCACCGCCACTCTCCTTGATTGTTTTGCATTGTGGTTTTCTATTTTCTGTAGTTTCACTAGAATGTAAGCTTTATGAAAGGAGGGCCTTACTTTTATTCTCTGATAAATGGCCCACACTAGATAAATGTCTATCACATAATAAGTTATCGGTAAATATTAGCTGAATGAATAAATACTTGTGTTTTAATCAATTCACACAATCTCTCTGATTGACAATAGTGCCTTTATATGTCAGAGGGGAGATCTGTTACTTTAAGACATGTGCTGGAAAGATTTACTGTATTAGTTTATTTTCACACAGCTATAAAGACATACTTGAGACTGAGAATTTATAAGAAAAGAGATTTAGTTAACTCACAGTTCCACATGGCTGGGAAGGCCTCAAGCAACTTATAATCTGGATGGAATAGGAATGTCTTACATGGAGGCAGGTGAGAGAGAGTGTGTGTGAGCACAGGAAAAACTACCATTTATAAAACCATCAGACCTCATGAGAATTCACTCACTATCACGAGAACTGCATGGGGGAAACCACCCCCATAATCTAATCACTTCCTTCCCAGGACATGTGTGGATTACAGTTCAATATGAGATTTGAATCGGGACAAAAAGCCTAACCATATCATGTACTTTTGTAATCTCCTTAAGAATCTCTACCAGGGAGATGACAAAGGTTCTCTCTAATTTTTAATTTCATGAGACAAGTCAGTAGGGAGTACTACTTCTTTATTTTTTAATCTACTTCATTTATTTATAAAGTCTTAGACCCTAGTGAGCTTTTCTAACAATATAGCATACTCCAGTCTCTAAATCAACATGAAGGCTTTTGTTTAGGTTTTAACACCATTGTGCTATGTTTTACTCATTATTGTGTGGTTATTCTCTGGATGCTATAACCCCTCCAGTCCTCATTTCTACTCCCCGATCATCTTTCATTCTTTTCATGGCAAAATTTATGTTTATCTTGCCTAATTTTTGTACTTTGGTGACCCCACTGGATTGCTAGTTTTCATGGGGTTCAAGGACTCCACCAATCAGTATCTTGTATTACTTTAATGACCACATGGAATGCTAGCCATTCTTCCAGATTGTGAGAGTCGATATTAAATGGTACTCAATCTAAGCCTGATTGTTTTGACTCACTGGATACCTTTTTCACGTACCCAATCTGTTGCTGTTTGTCATTATTTTGCATTTATATTCCTCTCACCTGTTTTCCATTTCTGTGAATGTGTGTACAGGCCAATTTCACTTCAATTTTAAAGCAGGATTTCATGAGATCCAATTAAGTATTTTTCTAATGCTCAAATATACAGTGTCTACTACAGGATTCTTCTTATGCTGTAATTTTGTAATGAAACTGAAAGGAAATCAATCAGGTTTCTCTGGCATGAGTTGGTTGTTATAAACTCATGCTGTTTATTGCTTATTCTGTGTTCCTTTGGAATTTACAGAAATGTTTTTCAGTATGCTTCCACTATTTTGATAATTAAACCCTAATCACACTGTTCATTTTTTCAGGAAATCAATAGAAAGCCTTGATTTTTTTTTCATATTTCTTTGTTCTATCTCATTTTTTCATTTTAAAATGACATTAATGTGAAATGTTTAAGGTGTTTTCCTGACAAATGTATGCACATTTACACTATTACTTATAAAGTAGAAAGTTTCCCAAATAATTTTATGCATAAAAATACAATATTACATAGGCAGGCCCTTAGAAGATAATACTCTGTCCTATAAAGTGGACCATAGTTTTAGATTTGGAAATGTATTAGTTTCATCATGAAGAAAGGACAGAGTCAGTCAGTGTATTAGATTTTTTCAGGTGCTATAATAAAGAACCACACATTGGTGTTTTAAAATAGCATTCTTTCATAGTTCTGAAAGCCCTATATCCAAAATCAACATGTTAGCAGGGCCATGCTTTCTCTGAAACCTGTAAGGGAGAATCTTTCCTTGCCTCTTCCTAGTTTCTCGTACTTGACAGCAATCCTTGACACTCCTTGCCTTGCAGCTGCACCACCCAGTCTTTGCCTCTGTCATTGCATGATGTTCTCTCTGTCTCTCCTCTGTGTCTATCTAAATACGCTTCCCCTTTCTCTTATAAAGAAACTGTAATAACCTAGCCTGGGCTAGCATCACTGACTCCATCTTAGCTGTAAACTCCCACCTGGCTTCCCCCTCCCTACCACAGCCCCTCTGAGGGCATAACTGGGTCACGCTGCACTTAGAAGTGTTAAAGCTACTGTTCCTAACACTTGTAACCATTGTAACCGCATCCTGCTTGGCATCCCGCCCCCCTACCCCCTGCTATTGTAAGGAAAACATTTCCCTTTAAATTATTGTGTAGAAGGAGCCTGAACACCCCTTCTTGGTACACCTGTGCCTGCAGTCCCTTCCTCTAACCTGCTTTTCTGCTTTTGTAAAATTCCGATTCAGCTAGGCTCCCCCTCCCCTACCTACATTAAGGTATAAAAAATAATTAAGCCCCTTTCTCGGGCTGAGAAAATTTTGAGCGTTAGTTATCTCTCAGTCGCTGGCTAATTAAAAAAGGACTCTTAATTTGGAACTCAGAGCCTGGCATGTTCCTTCTAACTCGCTTGATTAACAACGTTTGGAGGCCCCAGGTGGAGATACTCGCCACCAGGTGCAGACCGGGCTCCTTCCTGGCTTCCCCGGGGGAGGAGGCGGACCATAGGGGAGGCGCCCCCTGAGACGTTCCAGGGCCTCATAGACCACCCCTTGCCGGAGGAGAGCGGATGGACTCCCGGCAGCTTCACCAAATTATTCTTCAGAGTCCTGGTCCTGCTCCGCGGAAAAGGTAAGTCAGGCCTGATCTGGTTATTCCTGGAAGTTACAGGGATCATCCAATTACTGGGACGCTGGAATTGACTACGGGGGCTCTGGGTGCCCCATAGTACCTGGTCCTGGTTCTGGTTTTTTGCTGGTTTTGGACTCCGGAAAAGTCCTTAGTTCTGGTTCTGGTTTTTGGCTGGTTTTGGACTCTCAAAGAGTCCCTAGTCCTGGTTCTGGTTTTTGGCTGGTTTTGGGCTCTGGAAGAGTCCCGGTTCTGGTTTTAAACTCTGGAAGAGTCTTGGTTCTGGTTTTAAACTCTGGAAGAGTCTTGGTTCTGGTTTTAAACTCTGGAAGAGTCCCGAGCCTGGTTTTAAATTCTGGAAGAGTCTCGGTTCTGGTTTTAAACTTTGGAAGAGTTCCGGTTCTGGTTTTAAACTCTAGAAGAGTCCCTGGTTCTGGTTTTTGGACTCTGGGTGCCCCAGAGTCCCTGGTCCTGGTTCTGTCTTTAAACTCTGGGGGTCTAAAAATAAACTTCAGTCTGTTAACTTTTACCTCTGTCCAGAAAAACACCCCAATACTAGCTGCCAACAAGTTAATAAATTTTCCTACCCTTACTAAACTTGCGTAACCTGGGCTACTTACTTTAACTTGCAATCCTCTTACCATAACTGTTCGTAACCCTAGCTTAACTCATTGGTACTACAATATAACATGGAAATTAAAAACTAAACTGGCCAAAAATTGTTAACTGCCTAAAGGCTAAACCCCCATACTATATTGAACTAAAAGTTAAAGCCGCTTTCAACATTGGGCCTCTTCCTTGCCAGACACTTCCCTGTTCCCTTACACTGAGGGATGTTGCAGAAAACGTCTCCTACTTAATCAGCAACAGATATAAACTGTGTAATTCTCCTTTTCGGGCTACTTGTAACCAGTCTCTACTTATTTTCCTAAACGCCTCAGTCTCCTACAGGCACCTAACAATATCTGGCTGGCTCGTACCTCAGGCCTCCCCCGCTGCACCAATAGGACTAAACCTAAACCTCTTCTGTGTGTGTTGGTTCATCCCCAGGTCTATGTGTACAGCAGACCAGAAGAACAACATCTCATTACTCCCCCTACTGTATTCCAGAACCTGCTAAGCTGTCCCACCCCTTGTGCCCCTTCTGGCTGGCCTTAGCTTAGCTGGGTCAGGAGCTATCGGCACTGCTGCCCTCTTCTGGGACTGAACTAACATCCTTGTCTCAACAAGAAAATGCCAATTAAAAAAATCTTCAGTCTGCCATAAATATTTTACATACTCAGGTAAAATCCCTAGCTAAAGTTGCTCTCCAAAACCGCCAAGGCTTAAATCTAGTATTCCTCTCCCAAGAAGGTTTATGTGCAGCACTGGAAAAAAAATAGTTTTTATACTAACAACTCTGGTGTCATAAAAAAAACACCCTCCAAAAGGTCCAGAATAATTTAAATAAACACCAACAAAAACAAAATGCTTCATGGTTCCAAAGCATCTTTAACTAAAGCCCATGGTTAACTACCTTAGTAACTAAGCTAGTGGAACCTCTTCTCCTTCTCCTGTTAGGCTTAATCTTTAAACTCTGACTGTTAAACTGGCTCTTTACTTTTATAAGGCAACACATACATTCTCTTAAACTCATGTATGTCAGGAGCCACTATAACCCCCTTGTAACTAAGAAGTCAATGCTTTAACTCCCCCAAAACACAAGTGGGGAATGTAATAACCTACTCTGAGCTAGCATCACTGACTCCAGCTTAGCTGTAAACTCCAACCTGGCTTCCCTTCCCTACCACAGCCCCTCTGAGTGCATAACTGGGTCATGCTGCACTTAGAAGCATTGAAGCTACTATTCCTAACACTTGTAACCATTGTAACCACATCCTGCTTGGCATAGGTACTCCCCTGCTATTGTAAGAAAAAAAATTCCCTTTAATTATTGTGTAGGAGGCTGAGCACCCCTCTTCTTGGTAGCACCTGTGATGGCAGCCCCTTCCTCTAACCTGCTTTTCTGCTTCTGTAAAATTCCCCTTCAGCTAGGCTCCCCCTCCCCTACCTAAATCAAGGTATAAAAAATATAATCAAGCCCGTTCCTCGGGGCCGAGAAAATTTTGAGTATTAGCCGTCTCTCAGTCGCTGGCTAATTAAAAAGGACTCTTAATTTGGAACTGAGAGGGTGGCGTGTTCCTTCTAACTTGCTTAGTTATAACAAAACCAGTTGTTGGATTTAGGAACCACCATATCCAGTATGCCCTCATCAAAAGTTGGTTACATCTGCAAAGACCCTGTTTACAAATCAGGTCACATTCACAGGTATCAGGGGTTAGAAGAAGTCAAACATCTGTTTTGGGAGGATACAGTTCCACTTACTACAGCCAAGTTCCCAAGCCTCTGAATCTTTAGCCAGCCATTGCAATGAAAATATACCAAGAGGATGATAAAGACCGTTGTTGCTGACTCCTGTTTGCTCTCCAACTCTTGTGACTCAGAGAGGCCTAGATTAGAGGCAAGCTCTGCAACTTGTCCGCTTTTACTTTTTTCTTTTAATAGAGTTCCAACCTGGTTCTAAAAGAGACTAAGAGTCAAAATCCAAAGAGGCAACGTATTTCCCAAATGGTAATGGCAGAGACAGAAAGATAAAGGGAATGAATTCCTCAAAAGAACTGAATACCAAATCAAGATCTTTCGGTACCTACGCTTTCCCTGCTGTAAGCTCCACTTCCACTGTGGCTAATTAAAAGATGGATCTTTATCAGCTGATTAGATGAATGAAATGAGCTCTCTGTAGAGGTTGAATGCCTCAAATATTCCTCAGAGGAAATAATTTTGTCTTAATTATTTTGTAACTTAAAAGATTGCTTAAATCTGTGATGTGCTGGCAAGCTGGCTCTATTTTTTTAAAAAGCCTTGATTTATAGCATTTATCAATTCACATGGTGTGAATAAATATTCCCACCATGGTCAATCTCATGATACCAATGGTTTAACAACTGGCTTGAAAAACCACTGAAAATTTTACGATAAGATCTTTAGAGCCTGTGTGAGTTGGTTCCAGCATTCCACTGAATCAGTTCATCAGTTTGCTGCATGGCAATTCAGAAGAGCCTGCAATGTCATGGAAACTATAGATGGAAATATGGTCATGTTATGGTTTGGAATCTGAAACATATGTAAAAGAGAGCATTTACTATCACAAAAATGTTAAGTAATTTTGGTTAAAAGCTAATTAAATCAACAAAATGGTAGCACATGTAAAATCAGCTATTTCAAAACCTGTAATCCTCAATGTTAGTGAAGATACACTAACGTGGGGTATACTTACACATGGCTGGTGGATGCTTAAATTCATATAAACTTAATGAAAATAATTAACTTTTACAAGAAACTTGACAAATTTTATGTTATTTTATGTTGTAATTTTTTATGATACTTCTAATTTTTTCTTTGTTAAAAAAAGATATCAAGCTCTCTAAGGTACTTAAGTCCCTTCTAACTATCTCTCCAACTTTACCCTCTTCCTCTTCCCTCTCTTTTACACTCCAACCATACTGCCTTTTCTACTATTTCTCAGACATAGACAAGTGACTTCCCTACTTTGGGCTTACCATTTTCTCTTCTGCCCTTTCTTCCTGCCAACAATTGCATGGCCACCTTCCTCATTTAACTCAGGTCTTATCAAATACTGTCTTTTAGACAGATAACTCTGGCAAAAACAGTACTGCCTCTATCATGCTGTATTCCTTTGTGCTGAAGTATTTTTCCTTGTAGCACTTATCATTTTACATTATATATTTTTTTATTGGTTTCTTTTGCCTCCTCCTACTATATAAGCTCCTCAAGGCAGGGATCATGTTTATCTCTTTTATTGTGGAATTTCCATCCCTAGAACAGTGGCTATTCAGTAGGCACTCAATATTTTTGAAACAAAAATGAATGAATAAATACATGAATGGATCTCAAAAATCTTTTCGTATTTAAGCATATTTCCACAACTTTTTTTCTTAGAATCTGCTTACTATTTTCTTGTAAGTATGTACCACAATTTATTTAATCAATCCTCTATTAAAAGATATTTAGGTCATTTAAAGTGTTCCCTCTGTATTGAATATCCTTGTGTGTACATCTTTATACACCTGCATTATCTATAGGCAAAATACTTAGAACTAGAATTTCTGGGTTAAACAACATATTTAAAATATCAGTAGATATTTCCAAATTGCCCTCAGAAAGAGTTATATGGCACTGTTACCTTATAGGAACATGAAAATGAAAATTAAAAAAAGAGTTAAATGGATTTGTATTCTTTGACTACAAAAAATTATAAAATTCTGTTTCTGATTTGTAAAAGAAAAATGGTTTACAAATAAGTCTGGATAGATATTTAAAATTCTTGATGAAAAATATAGGCAATTCGAACCAAAAGCCAACCTCAGGCTTGATGAAGAGATATGAGTAGAATTTCTATCTATATTAAGAACAAGACAAAGCTGCTTCCCAAAGACAAAAGTGTTGGATGGTTCAAGGCTTTGGAGAAGGTTGATGGATGAGGCATAAGATAATGAGTCGGGCAATCAGGGTCAACGGGGCATTCCAGATATAGGTGTGCCATTGTGTACTGCACAAGGGTACACATATAAGAGAATACATTCACATGATAAACATCACAGATTTGTGTATTTAATATGAAATATTTTTGGTGATAATGGGAAATCATATTGTCCTAAGAAAATCAGGATATCATGTCAAGTTTATGAGAGATGAAACCATCTTGAGGAAGAATGCGTTATTCTAATCTTCTCAAAAGTAGAAATGGGCAAGTTTTGGCTCTAAAAGACAGCATCAAATATGGCCCGACTCAGGCCACTCATTTTATCAGGAGCTAAGCGGAGCCAAGCTAGCAACTAACCACCTGTTGTCATTAGGGTGAGCTCTGTATGTGGCCTGGACTGATGTGCCCCAAGGTCAGTTTCCTCACCATAGTCTGGTGAGGATCATCCATTGGCAGTTGTTTGTCAATTGACAGCTAAAGATCATCTGGCAGAAGTGAGGCCTGCCCAACCTCTAAGATTTCTTGAGACCTATGACTTGCCTACCCAGAGCTTGCACAGACCTCTTTAGGGGGTGGGATTCTTGACTTGAAAGATGGTGGTATTGGAAGAAAACCTCCCAGGACTTGTTTTTGGGCAAGACAGATGGTCACATATATACATACCAATGTGATAATATTGTTTGATAAATTCAAGGAATTATAAATGCATGGTATCCAGGAATAGAATTCTCTATAACAAATCCAGGCTCTTAAAAGAGATTTTAGAAATAGAAGAAACTAAAATAACTCTATGTGATGACCAGAATAATAGAAACGAGAATTGGGTCGGATTGGAATGAAGATGAACATAATTACTGCAACATACAAATTCCCTGTTTTTAAACCAAAATGGCCTTTATTATCCAAATCTCCAAGTCTCTCTTTTGTATCAACTATCTATACAACAAATGCCCGGTTGACACTATACTGGGGTAAGGTATCACCACGGGGAAGAAGAGGTGCCCCTGGAGCTCTGAACTTCCAGATATATGGACTCCATTCCACAGGAAAAAAAAAAATTTCTCAATTTTTTGGATTGTTCCCAGAACAGACCAATTCCCTCATTTATTCTGTGCTTTAGAATGCATTTCTCCACATAAAAATATTGTAAGTGATAATAGCCCTGTTTATAAGAGCCTTTTTAAACCACATCACATTTGTATTATTTATTTGCTATTCCCATTTAATGCTTTCATCTAACTTTAGAAAGTATTTTTTTTTGAAAGAAAGAAAAAGAGAGAAAAGAAAGAGAGAAAGAAAAAAAACCAAAAGAATGTAAGAGAGAATGAAAGAGGAAGAGAAAGAGGGAGAGAGAACGGGATTCTTGTTCTATTTTTCCTTTTATAGAATACTATACAATACTTTAGATATATTGTTAGTGGTAAAAATAAATTTACAAGATTTTAGA
>CAUYLG010032304.1:0-22435 GCA_963573385.1 Cacajao melanocephalus
CTCTCCTCTCCTCCCCTCCCCTCTCCTCTCCTCCCCTCCCCTCCCCTCTCCTCTTTTTGTTTGCATTTTTTTTGTCGCTCAGTCATCCAGGCTGGAGGGCAGTGGTGCAATCTCAGATCACTACAACCTCCGCCTCCTGGCTCAAGCAATCCTCTCGCCTTCAGAGTAGCTGGACTACAGGCATGTGCCACCAGTGGGCCCAGCTAATTTTTATATTTTTGGTAGAGATGGGGTTTTGCCATGTTGCCCAGGCTGGTCTCGAACTCCTGAGCTCAAGTGATCCACCTGCCTTGGCTTTCCAAAATCCTGGGATTGCAAGCGTGAGCCACCGCACCCAGCCATGTTCAGGGATTACTGGTGAAGGTCAGCGGTCTCTGCATAGAGGCAGCCAAAAACTACTAGACATAAGGGGAGAATACCAGAACGGAACCTTGCATTCCAGAGAAAAGGCATTACCTAATAGCTTACGGAAGGAAGGAGGGAAACCTTTTCAAAGGGAACAGCTTCAAGAGCTCAGGGTAGCAGAAGTCTGCAAGGTCACGAGAAGCATTTTTTTTTTTAGAGAAAGGAACACAGGTATAAATTAGCCTCAGAGATATATAAAATGAATAGTGTTCAAATTTTAAAACTTTGAGAACATATTTGCAATACATCTAAGTAGAACATATGTTTGCAATATATCTAAGTGGTACCATTATTTATTTGCTTAGGATTGTTTTAATTCATGTGAATTATACTCTGTTAAGGTGAAGAGAATAATCATATAAAACTAGAAGATGTTTCCATGATTCTTCCGATATGTGTTTTCAGTGTGTTTAAGGATTTTTTTTGGAGGATTGAAGATGGTTATTAGGCCACAGAATATCAGCCTATTTCAAAATAAATGAGAGCCATTTGAAATATATCCAGCAAAATCAAGATGCATCACACCTCTTGAGTTTGTAACAGAAAGTGTCAGTTTTTAAAATTCCAGTTGATGGATTCAGGGAGAACTGCTGGTTATAGATAGCAACAAAGAGCATTTAACCAAATGTTGCAGAGGGAGCCACATAAGATTTTCCTAACAGGTTTTACATTTATCTCGCAAATATTTACTTCCCAGTTTTTTCTGGTCTTTAACATTACTTATCAGACCATGCTTCTCTTGAGGTAACGTCGTATCACCAACACATATTGAACATTTATTGTGTGCATTCAGTCTTTCAATTCATTTAACCTGCACAATAACCCAAAAAGGTATGTACTATTATTCCATTTTATAGTACAGGAAACCAAGGCAGAAGTTAAATAATGTGCTCAAGGTTATGCAGCTAGTAAATGGCAATGCTAGAATTGAATCTCAGGCAGTTGGTTCAAGTTCACTGTCTTAACCACTCTGCTATGCTGCCATATTGATTCCAGAAAAATGAACTAGCATCTTCATGATTTATTGGACTTATCTGCAACATTGCTTCGTATGTCCTTCTGTGGAAGTTATGTCAAAACGAAATCTCTGTGAGTTGAGAGTATGCTACTTTAGTCAGATCTCTGTAATACCTGTAAAGTTTGGGACTGGGGAATAAGGGCCATTGTTTGGCAATAAGCCAGGATTTATTCTAGTCATCGAAGTGGCTTTAAATCAATCATATCTCTTCTCACCCACCAACTCCTCACTCAACTTCTTTGATCAAGATGGATGACAACCGTTTCCTATTTCCACCTTTATGTAAATTTCAAGTTGCTTTGAGTTTTGCTCTTCTCTTTGGCTTGACATACTTGGCACATAGACCTCTGTCAAGGATTTGAAGGAGTCAGTGAATGAGCAAGTGAGTGTTTAGTTGCCCTGGAACTAACTCTGTAATGTCCATTTCAAGCCTTCAAGCTTAAAGGCTCTCAAGTCCACTAAAGCAGAAGTTCTAGAAATTAGGAATCTGTATATTGTCTTTCTTTAGCTAAGAACACTTATTAAAGGTGCCATACCTGCAATAAATTTTGAATATTGAAATCTGTATTTCTCTATATTTGTCCAGTCTAGGTTATGAAGAGGTTTTTATTGAAATATAATTCAAGGTTAAACCACTTTGGATTCCATGATTTGACAAGAAAATTCGTTTAGAAGCTTAAAGTTGATCAGACTGTCCAGGTGGTTAACTCAAATAGAGTATTAAAAACATTTGACTTGTTGTCTTTCAATTTATGAAGTACATTACGAGCTCTGGTGAGTGCAGACAGGTCACAATGGGAGAGAATGAACTTGTGGAATTCATTGTGGATCTGGAAGTAATTTTTCATCTTCTATTCCATTATCCCCACCCCGCAATTCATATGGAATTGGAAACCATGAGAAGTAAGGCATCTTGATGAAATGCATACAATTGTATAATAGAGCTGGGGCTCAAGATGAGGATCAGCTGTTCTTTCTGACTTCCTTCCCTACCCACATGACCCAAACTTGGCCGGCAAACCTTGGTTAGAGGATGTTAACAGGGGACATGGAAGACTTTGCTAGCACAGATGAATGCGCAGCTTCCTGGGTAGGTGTACAGGTCTGGTAATTATTCAGGTAAATGTCTCAATTCTCCCCTTCTCAGCATTAAAGATACAGTCAAGGCGTTAGAAAACAGATTAAAATGGCAACAAAATACCAAAGCAACTTCATTCTACCCATAGACAGAAAACAAACCATCTGTTCGTTGGCTGGTGATGGCTGTCAACTTTGGGAAATCCACATTCTTCAAGCATGAAGTCAGACTTTCATCAGCTACCCTCTTGGAATTTCTTGTTTCAGTGCTGGCCATCGAGCTTCTTGCAGCTTGCCAGGGCATAGAGTTTCTACGTCCCCTGAAAACAACCACTCCGCTGGAGAAGGTCTATGACCTGGTACGCTCTGTCGTAAGGTAAACTCAAACAGGTCTCTGAAATTTACATCATTTCAGCACTGTGAACCTTGGCAGGGCTTACTGTTTGGCTGATGGGTGGCTGTGCTCTCTCTGTAGGCCCTGGATAAAAGATCGCTTCATGGCCCCGGACATCGAGGCAGCACATAGGCTGCTCCTGGAGCAGAAGGCAAGCTGGCCCTTTGGCTTGTTTCTCAATTTTTAATTGTTACGTAATCCCAGCACTTTGGGAGGCTGAGGCAGGTGGATCACCTGAGGTCAGGAGTTTAAGACCAACCTGGCCAACATGGTAAAACCCTGTCTCTACTAAAAATACAAAAAAAAATTAGCCAGGTGTGGTGGCGGTCACCTGTAATCTCAGCTACTCAGGAGACTGAGGCATGAGAATCGCTTGAATCCGGGAGGCAGAGGTTGCAGTGAGCCAAGATTGTGACACTGCACTCCAGCCTGGGGGATAGACTGAGACTCTGTCTCAATAAATAAATAAATAAATAATAATAAACAAAGGGGTTGGTGAGTGGGAGGTAAAAAGTAACCAAGGATCTGAGGCAGTGTCTCTCTAACATTAATGTGGATATGAATCTGCTGGGCATCTTTTTAAAATGCAGGTGTGAATTCAGTGGGTCTGGGGTGAAGGCCAAGATTCTGACTTGTCCCAGGTGATGCTGATACTTCAGGGGCACAGGCCATGCTTTGAGTAGCAGGGACAAAGGAACAGAGCACCCGTGGCATGGAAATAGGACAACAGGGAAATTCAATTCACTGCCTTTTATCTTTTAAGGCTTACTTTAGAAAACACACAGGTCCAGGCCATGCGTCGTGGCTCACACCTGTAATCCCAGCACTTTGGGAAGCCGAGGTGGGCAGATCACTTAAGGCCAGGAGTTCGAGACCAGGCTGGCCAACATGGTGAAACCCCACCTCGACTAAAAATACAAAAATTAGCCGGGCCTGGTGGCATGCACCTGTAATCCCAGCTACTCAGGAGGCTGAGGCACAAGAATTGCTTGAACCTGGGAGGTGGAGGTTGCAGTGAGCTGAGATCATGCTACTGCATACCAGCCTGGGTGACAGAGTAAGACTCCATCTCACAAAAAAAGAAAACACACATACACACACACACACACACACACACACAGACACACACACATTCTGTTGGACCCTGGAGCAACGATCCTTCACTCTGTCCACACTGAATTCCCTGTGTTTTGTTTGTTATTTGCTTGCTGGCTTGTTTTGCTTTGGAAAAGTACGCAGCTTAAAATCTTTGTGATGACTTTAGAAAGTTTTAGACTTTGTATATTTAAAGTCTTTAAGGCAACCAAAGACTAATTGACACAGGTCATGTGTCAAATGGCTTAGAATAAAAGCTAGCAAACAGCAGCTCTGTGTCCAGTCACGTATAGAGGAAGTTTTGACTTCAGAGGAAGTTGATGTTTAATAGCATGTGGAAACAAGGTCGTCGATATTTCAACTTTGTTTTGCCCTTGCTTTTCAGGTTTGGGAAGTAGCTGTACCCTACATTGAAAAATACAGAATGGAGCATATTCCAGAATCCAGACCTCTTTCTCCAACGGCCTTTTCACTGCAATCTCTGCGCAAGAAATCCACCAAAATCCCAGAGTCTGAGGATCTTTAACGGGCTTTGTCATGGAGTGGCAGATCAGAGGGCAGTTTGTTTAGCACAAAGCAATACTAGGCTGAAGGAGAGACCTGAGAACTTTCCTAGGTAGATCAATTCATTGTATAATTCAGTTCTTTTAACACCTGCTTTGGCTAGGCTGATGGTAGCATTATAGTTGCTAAATTCAGCACTGTGTTCTTGTCATGGTTCAAGACACACCAGGTGTTTTCAGATTCGAGGAGTTTTTTTTTCTTTCTTAACAATTTCAATAGGCCACTCACTCTTAAGGGTGAGAAGAATAACCACACTTGTATGTGTCTGTTTTTTGCTCTTAGCATTAGATGAATTCATATTTGGAAACAAATTGATAGTATTTTTTTTTCTAAAAAATTAGACTTTAGTCAATGTTATTATTATTTTTTAAATTTTCGTCAACAAGCTCTCCACCAGTTGATTTTCTTTGGCTGATTTTACTTTGCATGATATGCCTTAATATGCCTTCACAAATCACCATTTCAAGTCATAATTTGTCCTTAAGCTGCTTTTTTCCTCTATTAATTGGATCATAGTAAAGAGTAGTCAGTAGGTCTTAAGCTATTAAATAGAGATTAAAACCAACAAGGGATTTCATGTGCAAAGGAGATAAGGGATGAATATAAAGATTGCTATTTGGGCGGCTCTTATTAAAAGGTGTATTTTGTATTTATCACTTCACATATCCCCAAAATGCTTACACTGGAGTTTGAGGTTAATATTTTCACTTCCTGGGTGTTAGTACTCTATTCACATTCTTATTGCAACCCTCCTCATTTCACAGATTAGGTATCTCTGAGGATTGACCAATGTCCTTTCTGTAATGGTAATCATTAAAATGAGTCTTACTGACAAAGGTCAGATGGAGCCCTGGAATGTATTACTCAATCTGCTTTTACCCCCAAGAAGAAGATAAAGGACCTTCAGGGACGGCTTAAGTGTATCTGTCCAGATGAAGGATGGGTGACGTGACCTCTTGGCTTCCCAAGGCTAAGCTCTGTGACTTTGCACCCATCTGTGCACATGTGTGCAAGGCCCTCCAAGTGGTCTGAAACCATGGCTCTAAAAAGTGTAGCTGGTAGAGAGGAGGACAGACACACTTGCCAGCTCACCTGATTGCTGTCTAAAATGGGCCCAGCAGTGGAATTCACAATAGAGTTTTCACTCTATAGATTTGCAGCTTGTCCGCAGGAAAGGTGGAAACTGAAGTGAAAACTGCTGCCCACAGCAATTCAGGGAGCAAAAAGTGCTGAGGAGCCTGTTTACCTAAAGGTTGTTCTCGGTACTATTCTTTGTCAAAATGTGGACACACACAGATGAGGTTTGTGCATTGTCATCTGTGAGCTGCTGTTGAGCCAGTAAACCCCAGGGAATGCTGGATTCTCATGGGCCCTACAGTCCTCTGGGTCAAAATGACACTTTGGCCAGGCATGGTGGCTCATACCTGTAATCCCAGCACTTTGAGAGCCAAGGGGGCGGATCAGGAGGTCAAGAGACCGAGATCATCCTGGCCAACATGGTGAATGAAACCCCATTTCTATTAAAAATACAAAAATTAGCTGGGTGTGGTGGTGCATGCCTGTAGTCCCAGCTACTCAGGAGGCCGAGGCAGGAGAATCACTTGAACCCTGGAGGTGGAGGTGGCAGTGAGCCGAGATTGTACCACTGCACTCCAGCCTGGTGACAGAGCGAGACTCAGTACTCTAAAAAAAAAAAAAAAAATGGCGCTTTGTCACTGAGTTTTCTACATAGCCCTATTAGTAACTGACAGCACATGCCTTCAAAGGAACTTCAAGGTAAACATGGAATAAACTAAGTCTCAATTGTCTTATGGTGTCCCTTATTCTTAGGTTTTTATAACAAAGTTTAACGCCTCTAACAGCAGTTAATCAAGCTCCTGAAGGATTCAGTTGACGGATGTTAACTGTCTTTAGAAATATGCTTGACTCAATACACTGTTTCCCACTGAGTGAAAATGAAAAATTTGGAGGCATCAGGATTTCCTCCCCAGCCCTGCAGGCTCACCTGGGCTTCATCACAAGTTGTCTCAGGGCAGCCAGAGGAAGCAAACCCTAAAGCCCAAGGGCCTTTCAAGCTCCTGTTATGTCACGTTCGCTAACGTCCTGTTGGCTAAAGCAAGTCACGTGCCAGGCCCAGAGTCAATTTGGAAGAGTACACTCAAGGGCATGGGCATGTGATTTGGCGTGATCCATGAGCCCATATCTGACAATATACCATGTGCATAAAATCCCATTGCAGGCCGGGGCAGTAGCTCCCGCCTATAATCCCAGCACTTTAGGAGGCCAAGGCAGGTGGATCACGAGGTCAGGAGTTCAAGACCAGCCTGGCCAAGATGGTAAAACCCAATCTCTACTAAACATACAAAAATTAGCTGGGCATGGTGGCAAGCCTGTAATCCCAGCTACTCGGGAGGCTGAAGCAGGAGAATTGCTTGAATCCAGGCGACAGAGGTTGCAGTGAGCCGAGATCGAGCCACCGCACTCCAGCCTGGGCAACAGAGTGAGACTCCATCTCAAAAGAAAAAAAAAAATCCCATCACAACCTGCAAAATTCAAAAGCAGATACATTTCATACTGCTTTAGACCTGTGTCTGATTTTTGGATCTGGTCACTGGATTGCTTTTTATTATACTTTATGGTTATCTCATAAATAGCATGATCATTTGCTTTTTTTTTTTTTTTTTTTTGAGAGAGAGTCTCGCTCTGTCACCCAGGCTGGGATGCAGTGGTGCTATTTCAGCTCACTTCAATCTCTGTGTCCTGGGTTCAAGCGATTCTCCCGCTCAGCCTCCCAAGTAACTGGAATTATAGGTGTGCGCTGTCATGCCCAACTAATTTTTGTATTTTTAGTAGAGACAGGGTTTTGCCATGTTGGTCAGACTGGTCTTGAACTGACCTCAGGTGATCCACCTGCCTTGGCCTCCCAAACTGCTGAGATTACAGGTGTGAGCCACCATTCCCAGCCCATTTTGCATTTTTGCTTACTTTTTTTTTAACAGTATTATTAAATGTAAACAGCAAAAATATACCAAAAAATAAGTTGGAGAACGTTAGTTTCAGCCCAGAGGGTAGACCTCATTAGTCTAAAGATAGCCCCATTCCCTTGAACTTAATGAATAGTTCAAGAAAGGGCTGGGATTGCAATTTGGGTCAATGAGACAGTGAAGATATTTACTAGAAGCTTCTGAGAAAGTGTTTTCTCTCCTGGGAGGCATGGGAAGTCATTTTTCTCCACCTCCTGCTTGACCTGAATGAGGATGCAAAAAGCGCCTATGGCTATTGACAGCCAGCCAGACCCAGGGCAGAATCCAGCCTTGGGATGATGTTAACTGGATGGCAGAACAGAGGGAGGGAAGGAATCCAGGCCTTCGATATCACTTAGCTGCTGGATAAACTAGTCCTGGAGCCTGCAATACCTCTGAATTTCCAATGGTGAGCTAATATGCTTCCTTATTATTATTATTTTGATATGGGATCTGGCTGTCGCCCAGGCTGGAGTACAGTGACGGGATCTCAGCTCACTGCAACCTCTGCCTCCCAGGCTCAAATGATCCTCCCATCTCAGCCTCCTGAGTGGCTGGGACTACAGGCATATACCACCATGCCTGGCTAATGTTTGTATTTTTGAGGTTGCCCAGGCTGGTCTCAAACGCTTGAGCTCAAGAGATCCGCCCACCTCAGCCTCCCAGAGTGCTGGGATTAGAGGCAGGAGCCACCGTGCCTGGTCAATTTCCTTATTTTTTAAAGCCAATTTCAGTCAGATTTTTGATACAGCCATTAGCATTCTAGTCACTGTATTTGTGAGGTGTTATATCCAGGCTGTGGCGTATCAACTATCACATGCAGTCCTGTATTCAAGGACTTTCCATTGAATTGGGGACATAATATGACAATTAATGTGCCAAGCATATATCCTCAAGGACGGCAGAACAATTGCAGTGTTACTGGATCATCAGGGAGCCCTCCTGGAAGAGGTAACTGAGCTGGGATTTGCAGGATGGGAGACAGAGAAAGAAGGGAGAAAAAGTTAGAAATGTAAGCTAAATGTCAGTTCCAGAAGACACTCATGCCTGGAAATCACTTCTATGTTTGGTCAATTTTTTTTTAATGGGTTCTAGTGAATTAAACACCTCCACGGTTCTAGCGAATCTCCTGCCTCGGCCTCTCAAGTAGCTGGGACTACAGGCGCTCTCCACTACACTCAGCTAATTTTTTTTTTAATTTTTAGTAGAAATAGGGTTTCACAAATTTGGCCAGGATGGTCTTGATCTCTTGATCTCGTGATCTACCTGCCTCAGCCTCCCAAAGTCCTGGGATTACAGGTGTGAGCCACCACGCCCAGCCTGGTCAATTTCTATCATTAAATAAATGGTAACCAAGATGTCCCTGGTCCTTGCACTCATAGTTTATTGCCCAGGAAGTGAGCTATAGACGTAAACAAATAATAACCCCTTGTAGAAGGATTGCAAAGAGGCTGGGAAGTAGTTAGGGGTCAGGCCATGAAGAGCATGACAACTCTTGCTAAAGGTACAGCAGGAGACGCAAAGCTCCAGCCACACAGGGCGCCTCTGAGATCTGGAGGGTGCATGAGCAGCTTCTACCACCTGGGTGCTAGGCACCCAATGTCTACAGTAGCTTTGGTAGAACCACTTGGAAAATAACATGGCCTCATATTTTGGAATAACTTCCCATCAGAAAAAAAAAAAAAAAAAACAACTCTCCAAGAAGCTGACATTGGCTTTACCCTTCTACTGCTTACTATTATAAAGACCAAGATACTCATGCTTTGGGGAAAACCTGGCAAAACTATTTTAAATAAGAAAATTTAAGTGTTTCACTAGAGAGCAGGCTGTTAATACTATCTGGCACTGATTCTACTCTTTAATGTCCATCTTACTGCCCTGAATGGATTGTAAACTCCCTGAAGGCAGGGCTCAGTTTAGAAACAATTTCAGAGATGGAGGGGGTCTAACCTCTACATTTTACAGATAGATAAAGAGCTCAAGATGAAATTAAAGCCCAGGTTTGTGTCTGCTTCATCATACAGTATTCCCTGCATTGTTTGTTTCTCACAGCATCTAATTGCATGAGTCTTCAATTCAACAGCGATGATAGCGTCCGTAAGGGGGCAAAAATTGGTTCTTGGGAGGCAAAACAAAAACAAAAACAAAACTTACATGATAGTGATTTGTGATTCTTCAAAGCTCAACCTACCTAATAAAATCTTACTTCCTAAGGAAAAATGTAATTTTTCTCCTGTGGGGGGAACAATAATTTTGAAAGGTTTAAAAGGTTGAGAAAAGAAAGGTTGATGCAAGAGCTTTCCACCTGACTCTGAGCATCTGATACCTCCTAGTCTCTCCACCAAAGGACTTGGTCAGCTTTGTAGGTATCTTGTAAGAGTCTATTCACACCACAAACATCTCAGTGCCTACTATCTACACTAAAGCCAAATTCATCTTTCTATGGCACTTTTGTCCTGGTCCTACCCTGTTTAAAAACTCTCAATGGTTTCCCCTTGCCTTAAGAATGAAGCTCCAGCTATAAGCCTGATGTTCGAAGCTGTGGAAATCTGACCTGACCTAACTTTAGAACCCTAGCTTCTCACTGATTTCTCTACTCAAGAGGACTCACTGCCCATTGTAAGGTCTTTTAAGCTGACTGATGGCACCATGGATGCCATGGTAACTTCTGTGACCTGCACAGACACTCCAGATGAGTTCCTAGACATAGAAAGTCTGAAGTAACTGGAAGACCATGAAAAGGGGAAGAATGATCAACCCTGCAGTGCCTAATTAACTTGAGACATTCTTCTATTGTTCCTTATTCCTGCCTCAACTGATAAGGCAATTGGACTTTGTAACCAACCTTGGTCAACCTCATGACTCCAGACCCTACAACCCCCTCCCAGCTTGCAAAAACCACCCTAAACTGTAATTTCTGTAACTTTCCACTGCCTATCCCAAACCTATAAAACCAACTCCTATCCCACCACCCTTGGCTGACTCTTTTCAGACTCAGCCTGCCTGCACCCAGGTGAATAAATAGCCATGTTGCTCACACAAAGCCTGTTGTGGGGGGGTCTCTTCATTCAGAGCACATGTTTAACACCCATCTTCTGAACACTTCTTGATATTCCATCAAAATCCTACCCAACCTACAAAGCTGAAATGGCAGCCCCCTTTCCCACCCCTCAGGTTGGAATTACTTCTTTGGTTTTACTCACCTGTGAGCATCATTCTTTGGCATTTTGTTAAGGAATTCGTATGCTCTTTCTAATCCACAGAAGTATTTTGCTTAGTACTGCACCCCTGGGTTGGTCTGCTCAGCAGTGTATTTTGATAAGTAATTTTCACTGTGACTATTTGTATGTTTGTACAGCCATTCATTAATTCATTCATTGATCATCTGCTAGGCATCAGTCACCTTGCTTGATTCTGGGGACACAATGAAGTCCCTGCTGTCTACTAACTTGCAACCAAGTGGAAAAGACAGTAAAATTACAATGCTATAAAGGCTATCATAGAAGTGTGCAAATGTGGGGAGGGGCGACCAGCTCCAATTTCCTACATCAGGAAGAGAAGGAAAGCATTCCAGGCAGAGGGATCTGCGCTCAAGGCCCTGAGCAGCTCACTGTCCCATAAGGAACACTGTGAAGATTGGTGTGACCGGGGCTTAGAACTCAGAGCTGCTCAAACCTTAATGTGCATGTGAATCACCTGGGGCTTATTAGGATGCAGATTCGACTCAGCAGGTCTGGGTCCAACCAGAGGTTCTGAATTTCTAGCAAACTCTCCTGAGTTGCATGGGCTTATAGCACATGGGCCTGGGAGAACTAAGGCAGTTTGGGATGGATGTCTTCTACCTTCAATCAAAAAAGGCATGAATGCTATTTGTTTAAAGTGAGTGCCTCCTAGTTGAGAAATTAGATGTGCTTCACCTTCTTGTTTCTTCAATAGAAGGATATAATTTTGTGTTGCTTGAGTTCCTGGGATGAGTGGAACTGACACTTATTTTGGCTTTTATGTCTATCTCCTGCATCCCAAAGGCTTACATTGCCTAGGTGACTGGTCACACGGGAGGCATCACACACAGCAACTGTGTGCCCCTACACTCTCTCGAGGCTTCTTAGACAATCCCACGAGGTTCAGAGCTCCAGAGACCCCACTGTAATGACAACAATGTGCAATGTTACCGTTAACCTTCCAACGAGGGGCATTTTGAGTTGCTTTATATTGACTATAGCAAAGCCTCATTCATTCAGGGTCTATGAACCTGAAGTTAGTGATCATTTGGAGAGTTAATCTTTACTTCTCAAATCATTTCTTCCTAAATAGGACCAAGTTTGATTACCAAACCTGGTCCTATTTAGGAAGAAATGATTTTGAAGATGATTGAAACATTTAAAAAGATTTCAAATATACTTTGGGAGGCCAAGGCGGGTGGATCACGAGGTCAATAGTTAAAGACCAGCCTGGCCAACATGGTGAAACCCCGTCTCTATTAAAAATACAAAAATTAGCCAGGCATGGTGGCACACACCTGTAGTTCCAGCTACTCGGGAGGCTGAGGCAGGAGAATTGCTTGAACTCGGGAGGCAGAGGTTGCAGTGAGCCGAGATTGTGTCACTGCACTCCAGACTGGGTGACAGAGTGAGACTGTGTCCAAAAAGAAGATTTCAAATAAACTTACATGGCTTTTAAAACACCCCTTTATATGTAAATAATTAGCCACTCTTTACAAATAATTTTGTAAATTTCCTAAAAAATTCTAATAGACAAAGTTGCTGATCTACTTGCAGGTTGAAAGGAAACAACAATAAGAGTGACACCAAACATTTATTGAGAGCTGTAAAATGTGTTCTACCCAATTGTAATGTGAAGAATCAAAATTTCTTTTAAATTTCCAAAAAAATTCACATGATTGTATTTGGTAAAAATGCATCCATTTCAGGAAGGCCCCTAGGCCTGTGTATAAAATGATATATCTTGAGTGTTCCTGGGACGCTCTATTGCTGAGATTGAGAAGACCTTAGAAACAAAAGGACACCCTTCATCAGAGGACATTAATTCATTTGAAAAGCATCTAGAAAATAAACTACTTGGGGAAAGGAAATACTATTTGCTTAACAGAAGGTTATATTTTAGCTTCATTGGGGCATATCACTTAGATTTCTTTCTGTCCCTCAATGTTCACCAAATATAGTTTAAAAACTGAAATCTTAAATACAGACACAAGATGGAAATTTTAAGCCAAGCCTATTTTTCCCCACAAAGGCATTTTTGTGATATCCCATCATATTAATCTACAGAATATTTGTAACCAATATTTGTAAAATAATTGGATGTTTTGTGATTTTAATCATAATAGGTTTACCTGTTTATATGTCAAATGCATGTGTTAAATGAAAATAAATCTATCCCTTGGGTTTTTTTGAGTGACTTAAAAAGACATTGAAGTACACTTAGGTTTAAGTGATATAATTCTGGTAAATACTAAAGTATTTTAACTTTTAATGTAACTATATTGACTTATTTCATATAGTCAAAAAGTCTTCTCTTTCCAAATCTATCAAGTTTTATAGATGACTTTTCCTTTAGCTATAACATATTCAATTAATTCGTAATGGCCTCCAAACTGGTAAATCAAATGCTCCCATCTAAAAAAACAAAAACAAAAACAAATATTACTCCAATGTGTTCTAGTAAAAATTATCACTTTATCAATAAATGTTAATTTTAAAATGCATTCCCTACACATTTATTTACATCCAGCCAATGGTATTTGGACTTTCTAAAAAAGAGTATATAACTAACTGGTCTATGGTAAATCAAACATTGTTTAATACCTTTTAAGTACTTGGTCTTAAAACTTCTGCTTCATTAAATGATACATAAATGTCACCATCAGCATTATATTCAATACAGGGAATGGTTTCTGATCATGGAGAGCATTCTAAAGCAGCTCTCTCTGGAGGACATGAGGTCCAAGCACTAAAATGGGCTGATAAGAGTCAAGTAGCCATAGGATTTACAACTTGTAGATTTAGAACAGTAAGAGCCTGATATGGTTTTGGCTGCTGTGTCCCATAATTTGGCTCCCATAATTCCCACATTGTGGGAGGGACCTGGTGGGAGTTCATTGAATCATGGGGGTGGTTCTTTCCCATGCTGTTCTGGCGATGTGAATAAGTCTCACAAGATTTGATGTGTTTATAAGTTCCCCTGAGCACGCTCTCTTGCCTGCCATCATGTAAGACATGACGTTGCTCCTCCTTTGCTTTCCGCCATGATTGTTAGGCCTCCCCAGCCAAGTAGAACTGTGAGCCAGTTAAACCTCTTTCTTTTATAAATTGCGCAGTCTCAGGTATGTCTTTATTAGCAGCACAAGAACAGACTAATACAGACCTAAATTAACTCACTGGAGGCCCAGGTGACAACAGACTGTGGGTGAGTGAGTGATAAGCCACCAGGAACAGGAAAACTAAGTTTAAGCTTTTGGGATCCAGTCAGCATAAGCAATCAGAGAGGGAATGAATCAGAACTATGGGGACAAGCCAGAGTTGGGAGCAAGCCAAAAACAGAAGCCAAACATAAAAACACAAACACATGCCAGAGGGCACAATATGGCCAAAGTCCAGGTAAACAGAGCAGAAACCTGGAAATCTACAAAAGATACAAGACAGATGAAGAGATCTTGAAAACTTGGTCTACCCTGTAGTTTAGGACCTGTCAGTAGACTTGCTCATTGGAAAGGGATCAAGATAGAGGGGACTGGGTAGTGTCTGAGTCCAGACAGAGCCTGACACTAATAATTAATGGAAAAGGGATTTAGGCCTCATCTATATACTACCATGGGCATAAAAGAGCTAAGTTGGGAGCACACTCACTGCGATGAATTGATGATAATGAGATCTCCCTGTTTGCCAACTTCCAACGATCCGTGTGTATGAGACTTTCCCAGTGCATAAGCTGCATTGATGGTGGCAGCAGCCAAGGCCTCAGTCATGGACATTCTCATGTTTACACAGGCCAGATGCATGACCATTGGCTAAGGCAGGAAGAGAAAAGCATTGGAGAAAACAGACATATGGCAACTGCAGTTTAAAACATTTCTCAACACAGCACAACAAATAAAGGCAGTTAAAGGTACAGGAGGAATTGGCTCAGTTGAAATGTGAAAAATCGAAGTTTATACATAAAGGGTCTTATACTTTGGAAAAGATTCCTTTATTCTAGAGATTTGTATTTAATATTTATTGACAACTTTTCAAGACCGCTTACTACACACAATGAAGTTCACTTCCACTCTTACTAAGACCTCTTGGAGTTTATGCTATTGTCGGAGGAAAGGAAATGGGTTACTGTAAAACCATAATGCTCAAAGCTGAATCAGAAAATGATGCACACAGAAGCTTCTCTCCTCTCTCTATGCCTGCAGGCATTTATGTGGGGCAGAAAAATCCAATTACAATGCTATCTACCCCGTTTTTTCTTGTTTCACAGAAAAATATTTTTAGATCTTTTACACTGTTTTAATAGCTAGTGAAATCGTTTTAAATTATTTATATGCTTGGTAAATACTCTGCTCAGAAAGGCACATGAAAAAAAATAATTACCATTGAAAAGCAATATGCATTGGGGTTGAAGTCACTGCCCAGAGCAACTATTACTCCTTCATCTAACATCTTCCTGGCTCGAGGTTGTTTCAGTCTAAGGGGAGGAAGAAAATATGTCAGTCTCTAGAACTGGAACTTTTGTAGAATAGCTGTTCAGAACAGAAGGGACCTTGAGACAGTTAACACCTTCATATTCTGGAAGAAGAAGCAGACACTCAAGGTTAAATGGTAAGTGGTAGAGTTACATATATAAACCCAGGACTCCTGATTGTTATCATTCTGCTTTTGAAATTAGTTAGATATGACTAACATTTAATTTATGATTGTTTATCTCATCCATCTTTTTACGTATTTAGGCATTCTTGCAAAGGGAGGAAGATATAACTTACAAATGGTTTTGAAATTTAATAAGCTTTTTGGTGACTCCCAAATTAAACAATAAATGAGGTTACATTATGATTTTTTGGGGGATGGATTCTCCATCTCTCACCCAGGCTGGAGTGCATGCAGTGGTGCAATCTTGGCTTACTCCAACTTCCACCTCCAGGGTTCAAGAGATTCTCCTGCCTCAGCCTCCCAAGTAGCTGGGATTGCAGGTGAATGACACCACGCCCAGCTAATTTTTGTATTGTTAGTAGAGACGGGGTTTCACCATGGTGGCCAGGCTGGTCTCAAACTCCAGACCTTAGGTGATCCACCCACCTTGGCCTCCCAAAGTGCTGTGATTACAGGTATGAGCCACTGTACCCCACCATACTATGCTATTATTACTTTCCATTTTGTAGTTTTCTTATTCATATCTGTATCTTCCCCATCCCCACTTTTTTTTTTTTTTTTTTTTTTGGCCTCACACTCTTTGTAGGTCCTTTAACATCTTGAAGGACCAAGAATTTAGTGTGTAAAATATTTAGACTTCATCCTGGATTATGCATCTCCCTGACCTCCCTGGTGAAATATTCTTTATTCTTTAGGACATATCTCAAAAGTTACATTAAAAAGCCTAAAAGTTCATTAAAGCAATGAGGACAGATTTAATTTGGGAATAACTGCTGCAATAGGGAAAGAGTCCAGCAGAGATGATTCTCACCCTAGAATCACTCCCAGTCTGTGATCGATCATTCACAGGACCACTTAGAATATTTTTCAACAATGTATGAGAGGAGGTGAGTGAAGCAGAAATAGCGAGTGAGGAAAAGGTACAGATTCAAAGGTCCCTGCAAGTCATTTGAATGGCCCTCCTCCCCTTCCAGAAAGACTTAGGGGTAAAAGAGAAAAAAGTGAGGATGTGAAAGTATTAAAGGCACTGCATAAAAACCAAGGAGACATATTCCCTGAATACATTTAAATATTACATGCAAATAAACATAAAAATACACTATTAAAGCAAGCCCTTAAGTAGTATAAGGCAATGGTTATTCTGGAAATGACAGTCAAGAAAGAATTCAGGGGACAGCAGGGGTCCTTGCTGGTCTCTCCTGATGCAGAGATCAGAAAAATACAGAAACGAGAAGCCAGAAAGAAGAGTGTGGCCTCATTTTGACTCCCTTGTGGTCCTAACAGGAGGCTAAACCTGTCTGTGGCAATGGCAGATGATAGCCTCTGCTGGCAATAGGAACAAAGTTCAGACTTTTAATGCTGAATTGCCTTCTAGTACCACAAAGTCTTGGGATTTTGCTCCAAGTCACGAGATTCAAGACAAGTTAAAGAAAGCATTTTTTTTTTTTTTGAGATGGAATCTCACTCACTCTGGTGCCCAGTCTGATGTGCAGTGGCGTGATCTTGGCTCACTGCAACCTCCGCCTCCCGGGTTCAAGTGATTCTCCTATCTCAGCCTCCTGGGTAGCTGCGACTACAGGCTTGTGCCACTATGCATGGCTAATTTTTGTATTTTTAGTAAAAGTGGGGTTTCACCATGTTGGCCAGGCTGGTCTTGAACTCCTGACCTCAAGTGATCTGCCCGCCTCAGCTTCCCAAAGTGTTGGGATTACAGGCATGAGCCACCACGCCTGACCGAAGAAAGCCTTTTAAAAAAAAAAAAATCTTCTTTCTTTCCTTTTTTATTTATTTATTTTTTGAGATGGAGTCTTGCTCTGTCACCCAGGCTGGAGTGCAGTGGCGCGATCTCGGCTCACTGCAACATCCATCTCCCAGGTTCAAGAGATTCTCCTGCCTCAGCCTCCCAAGTAGCTGAGACTACAGGTGATAAAAAATTACTACTATTTTTTTTGTATTTTTAGTAGAGATGGGGTTTCATTGTGTTCGCCAGGATGGTCTCGATCTCCTGACCTTGTGATCTGCCCTCCTGAGCCTCCCAAAGTGCCGGGATTATAGGCATGAGCTACCACACCCAGCCAAAAAACTTATTTCTTGGGTGGTAGAGAATTAACCAAATTAAATATTTATTGATGACTTAGCTTGATGACACTGGAAATGTGTAAGACATTGGTCATACCAAAAACAGTTATTGCTATTTCCTGATTGTATTCTACATTGTGTTTACTCTTTAAATTAAGAGAACATTAATAATAATAAAAAATGTATCATATCATACATATGTGTATAAAATCATAGTGGATTTGCGAAAAGCACTGAATTATTCCCTTCTCCGCTCTTCTAAAAGGTACTTGGAGCCTGGTCTTACCTAACCTCAGCACAATTCATGTCTTGGGCTGGATGATTCTTTGTTATGGGTAGCTGTTCTGTGCAATGAGGAATGTTTAGCAGCAACCTTGGCCTCTACCCCCTAGATGCCAGTAGCATCCCCTAGTTGTGACAACTGAAAATGTCTCCAGACACTGCCAAATGTCCTCTGAGGGACAAAGTCACCCTGGGGTTGAGAACCACTGTCTTAACTGCAGAATGACTTCCCATACAAAAGACCATGTATCCTAGTTACACAGAAAGCACCTAGTCCTAAGAGAAGATAAACTTCCTCTTGACTGTTGGCCTCCCAGATCACAACCTTGGGGGCTGTCATGTAAGTAAGCGGTACGGTAGGAAGGGTCAGAAGACCTCAGATCTCATATTGGTTAGAATTAAAGCAACAGGTGGACTAAGGGTATTCAATTCATAGCCAGCATACAGCAAAATATCTGGGGAGATTTTACAAAATATATGTCTCCTCTTTCCTACCACCCCCAGGATTTATGAAGATTTATGACAATTATGGTACCCACTAACATCCTTTTAGAAAAGAGCTCATGCAGATTCTGAATACTGCTAAATATCTTTAACATCTTATGCATATATTTAAAAGTATAGCATCTATTTCATTATTTACTAATTATAAAAGTAATTCATAGTAATTCTTTTTAATTGGAAAATTCCAAAATCCAGGAACAATAATCCTCCTACTCTGGCAATCTGGCTCTAACTTCCTTCCTCAGGGAAATTCATTTATGAACATGAGTCCAGGGTGGTATCTTCAGGAGCTGAGTTTTGTTCACCTGCATTTTTAAGGGATTTGTAAGGGCAATGAAATAACGTCCAGGCACTTCGGATGTCTGTGTCTTCACAGCTTGTACTTGCAGCTCTTGGGTCTGGGGTGAGAAACGACCTTACCTCAGCATGTAGGCTGTGGTGGGCAGAAGGACTGCAGAGCACCTGGCCGTTGCCATGGCAACGATGCCTTCATCACTCACTTCTTCCAGATGGCTGATTGCCTGGGCTCCCAGTTCAGCCCCAAGCTAAGGAGAATGGGCAGAGAGGGAAAGATTTAACAAACAGCAACAATGAATCGATGAAGTTCCATTAAATTGTTTTTCCTACAAAGAGAAACAGCGTTTTATTGTCAAGATTCCTTGCCAACCAACTGTTGTAAACTCAATCCCCCCAAATGGGTGAAAGGTTTGTAGTGAGTATTCATCTGAAAATTAGCTAGCGTGCTACTTCAAAAACTATTCTTAAACACAAATACTTTTAGACATTTTGTGACACAGAAAATTTCATACATCTTTTGGGTCAGAGGTGAGAGAAGGGGATACAGAGCTATTTGGGAGAATTGGAAGGACTTGGTGGTTGGATGAAATGTGGAAGGTGAGGGGGAGGCGGCAGTCAAAATGATACCCAAGGTTTTGACTTAAGCAACCGACAGGTGATGGTGTCATTCACTGAAGCAGAAAACAGGACGAGACTTGGAGCTGACACTAAGAGATAAAGCTGGATATAACGTAGTTGAGAGGAGTGCATGTGGGGTATCTGTATCTGTATTTATGCCCCAAAGGCAGTTGTTTATTTAGGTCTGAGGCTTTAGAGAGAGAAGCCTAGACTCATGACTGCAGGGACTTTGTCTTACTGCTGAATGCTGAATGCCTAGAACAGTGTCTGGCATACAACATTCATTCAAATATTTGTTGAAAGGATGAATAAGTGAATGAGTTTGAGCAAAGATACATGGATTTGAAAATCATCCTGTGGCTATTTGTGGTGTGCTCCACTAAAATGATGTGGATGCTGCCACAGAAAGATCTGAGAAGGTGCAAGTGAAATTAACATACTGTGCTAGTGTGGCTTTGTGTGCCAAGCAAAATACATTAGAAATTTAGTAAAAGAGGCTGGGTGTGGTGGCTCATGCCTGTAATCCCAGCACTTTTGGAGGCCAACGCAGGCAGTTCACCTGAGGTTGGGAGTTTGAGACCAGCCTGACCAACATGGGGATACCGTGTCTCTACTAAAAATATAAAATTAGTGGGGCGTGTTGGCGCATGCCTGTAATCCCAGTTACTCGGGAAGCTGAGGCAGGAGAATCGTTTGAACCTGGGAGGTGGAGGTTGTAGTGAGCTGAGAACATGCCATTGCACTCTAGCCTGGGCAACAAAAGCAAAGCTCCATCTCAAGAAAGAAGATCACTGAGGTAATTCTTTTTCTATGAATACCAACGTTACCAGCAGATGATAATGAAAGTAAATGATCAGCAAAAAAGTAAGTTTTTAATACAAGTCAGGGTTTTCAAGGCTCAGCCAGACCAGTCTGTACATTGTTCAAACTAATTTCCCCATTCACTATCTTTTCAGAGGGCTTTGAACAAACTAAGTTTCCCATAACATGAATGTGCAAGAATGGATGTCGACAAGGGAAAAACTAAAGGTCAGCCACACCTCAGCAGCCTTCATCGGGTGGAGTTCATCCCCATGGAAGTTAATCTGTAACCCTATATCTTTTCCACTTTGAAGAATCCTTCTGGTGGAATCGAGATCAAAGACACCCTTCTCACAAAATACGTCGATATTGTCCACATGTATTTCCCCATTTCTGCTCAATTCCTTCAGCTTTGGGAGGTGGTTATTGATAATGTCATCAGCAGCTTCAGTAGCAGTTTTTCCTCTGGGGGAAGAAAATGAGATTTCCATGGGCAAATATTAAAAAAAAAAAAAAAAAGAGATAAGGTTATCTGGCACTTGAAGAACCTGAAGAGCAATATAGGTAAATGAACTCAAGCCTCAGAAAGGCAGAGAACAACTCAAAGCTATAACTCAGGGATCTTCACTCTCTGGTCCACATCTGCATAGTGGAGGTATTGACAAGTCTTCTGTATGCACTGACCCTATACACAGAGACTCAAATTGTTCATCCATTCTGACATACCTGTGTTACCTTTGGGGATGTCAGCAAGGTTACCTGGTTGAAAAGCTTCATTTGGCCAGGTGTGGTGACTCATGCCTATGATCCAGCACTTTGGGAGCCCGAGGTGGGCAGATCACTTGAGGTCAGGAGTTTGAGACCAGCCTGGCCAACATGGCAAAACCTCATCTCTACTAAAAATACAAAAATTATCCAGGCATGGTGGCGTGTGCCTGTAATCCCAGTTACTTGGGAGGCTGAGACAGGAGAACTTCTTGAACCAGGGAGGCAGAGCTTGCAATGAGCTGAGGTCGAACCACTGCATTCCAGCCTGGGCAACAGAGCAAGATCCTGTATAAAAAAAAAAAAAAAGAAAGAAAGAAAGAAAAAGAAAAAAGAAACGCTTAATCTTCCTGTCAAGGACACTCAGAGGGCATCCTAGATACTCCCCATGATAACCTATGGTCCCCTTACCTGAGCCCAGCTACCACCCTACCCTTTTCCTCCTCCACAATGTTTCCCAAAGCACCTGCCTTAGGCTTTCTGCTTCACCATCTGGGAATATGGGGGAGGAAGATAGTAGGAGGCTCTGAAATTCTCTCTAAAATTCTGGAAGAGTCGGGCATGGTACCTCATACCTACAATCCCAGCAACTGGGGAGGCTGAGGCAACAGGATCGCTTGAGCCCAAGAGTTTGAGGCTGCAGTGAGCTATGATTTCACCACTGCACTGCAGCATGGGCAACAGAGCAGGGCCCTGTCTCTAAAAAAAAAAGAAGAATGGATAAAATAAAGTTCTGCAGTAGTTATATGTTAGAAAAGCCTGGGCTTCAGGTCCAGATGGGTTCACAGCTGAATTCTACCAGACATACAAAGAGGAGCTGATACCATTCCTTCTGAAACTATTCCAAACAATCCAAAAAGAGGAAATCCTTCCCAAATCATTTTATGAGACCAACATCATCCTGATACCAAAACCTGACAGAGACTCAGCAAGACAAGAAAACTTCAGGCCAATATCCATGATGAACATAGATGCAAAAATCTTCAATAAAATACTGGCAAAATGATTGCAACAGCACATCAAAAAGCTTATCCACTATGATCAAGTAGGCTTCATCCCGGGGACGCAAGGCTGGTTCAACATACACAAGTCTATAAACGTAATTCACCACATAAACAGAACCAAAGACAAAAACCACATGATTATCTCAATTGATGCAGAGAAGGCCTTTGACAAAATTCGACAGCCCTTTATGCTAAAAACCCTCAATAAACTAGGTATTGATGGAACATATCTCAAAATAATAAAAGCTATCTACGACAAACCTACAGCCAATATCATAGTGAATGGGCAAAAACTGGAAGCATTCCATTTGAAATCTGGCACTAGACAAGGTTGCTCTCTTTCACCACTCCTATTCAATATAGTATTGGAAGTTCTAGCCAGAGCAATCAGGCAAGAAAAAGAAATAAAGGGTATCCAGATAGGAAAGGAGGAAGTCAAATTGTCTCTATTTGCAGACGACATGATTATATATCTACAAGACCCCATCGTCTCAGCCCAAAATCTCCTGAAACTGATAAGCAACTTCAGCAAAGTCTCAGGATACAAAATCAATGTGCAAAAATCACAAGCATTCCTATACACCAATAAGAGACTTAAAGAGAGCCAAATCAAGAACGAACTGCCATTCACAATTGCT